>CM046442.1:41129966-41318667 GCA_025506515.1 Flaveria trinervia
GTACATCAGTTATTGATCTTCAGCACTTGTAAACTCTTCAGCTGTTGTACTTCAGTACTTTGGTCTTCAGCTTCAGCACTTGGGTTCTTCAGCTGTTCAGCTCAGCACTTGTGTTCTTCAGCTGTTCAGCTTCAGCACTTGTTTCTTCAGCTGTTGAACTTCAGCACTTTAGTCTTCAGCTGTTGAAGTCTTCAGCACTTGATCTTCAGCTGCTGGAGTTTTCAGTACATGTCAAACTGCTGATGAAGCCTTCAGCAGTTGTTGTGATATCATGTGGGACTTAGAGGTTTTCTGATCTTGGCTCATTGTTCTTTTGGTCCAACACTAATGTCCTATTTTCCATGTTTAAAAATCCATGTGTAAATTATTACTCAAAACCGTCCGTAGTCCTTCATTCTTGAGGGAACAAGTATGAGGATAAGAATATTATGAACTTGGATTGGTCGATAATCATATAGATAAATATAGAGCAAAGGGTTGCTGCCAAAGTTCAAGATATTTGTGGATACAAATATGGACTGGCCCGCATCTCAAATATTACTATATGGAATTTTTTGATTGATCATAAGTAATTTTGGGTAAAGGCGAATATCATTTGGTATCCTCTGACCTGAGATACATATTGGGTCTTGTCACACCCTCGCTAAGAGCGGAAACACGGGGATGTAACGAGACGGGATCGTCATAACACATGGTAAACAATAGAGATGCAATATAAGTAATGATGACAAAGCGTGTCATGATGACACCCGACACAAAGGAGACTTGTGTCATGCTTAGTCAATAATAACGACAACATAGCCATAAGCATAACATGGTAAATGATTCACATAATCAAATAAAGACAACATTGTATTGTAATTCCACAACCCGGGAACAAGTATCAAAAGAATGATATTGATTAATCAACTAAAACAATATTCCAAAAAGAATGTTTGTCAAATATGTTTCATGTCCAAAAGGCATCCTAGGGTCTCCACTAAGGCAGCACACCTAGATCTTCAATTAGCATTGTCACCTGAAAAGATATACTCATACCAAAACAAGAGTGGGGGTGTCAACCCAGTAATACTACCAATACCTATCCGTCAGTTAAAACACCGAAATTAAATTATAGTAGAGAATGTACCACACAGCAAACTCAAGCATGTATCAGATAAGTACTCATAAAACAGTAACATGTTGAGTCCAAGTATGTAAATTGTATGTAAATTGTACAGCATAGAAAAATGGGTGGCATACTTTTCCCCTATGTTTGTAAATGATGAAATATTGTATAAGCATAAAAAGGGGCCATGAACTCACTTGTAAGTGGTAAGTATGAATGATCAAAGATTCCAAATGTTTTATGCAATGAACGGTCAAACACCTATTGACAATTATTGTTTAAGCATTAATGATATATATAAAGTAAATAGCAATGTTCGGTTGGTTCGGGTTGTATCGGTTCGGTCGCGTGCAACACATACAAGCACACATGCGTATTAGATTTTATGTGGATCCAAGTACTAGAAACCGTCACCATTGCCGATGATTTGTGTAAAAGTTCCATGTCATTAGAGAAATACTCGGTAAATATTAGCGGTAACAATTCTGTCCTTGATATTGTGAAAATGTAACATTGATTTGATTTGTGAATACATTAGTAAGTTTTATAGTGTTAACTTTAATATTGTCATTAGCAATGGTAACTGTACCGATGTCACTTTAACATCACACGACATACACACACCACACACAAGAAGGAATTCACACACATCAACTGCTGTCACACGACAAGACTAGACGCGCGACTCAACACTCCATCCGCACGAATCAACACTCATTCGTACAAATTAGCTTCATTCGTATGATTGAACTTCATTCGTGTGACTCAGCATGCAGTCGTACCACACAGCACCCAATCACACGACTCAACCTCATACGCACGAACCAACCATCATTCCTACCAATCAGCTTTGTTCGTATGACTGAACCTCCATTCGTGCGACTGGTATTCAGTCGTGCGATACACACACAATCGCACACATTCATGTGCATTGACTCAATCGCATGCATCATTCATCCGCATTGACTCTATCGCACGCATACACTAGTCACACGACTCACCCAGTGCACGGCTCAGTCGCATGGTTGAACCAGACGCCCAAACAACAGAATCGCGACTACAAAAGTGCAGAGCAGCCTTCGGCTACCCCGTGAACGAGATTTACACCTCAAGGACTTCCAAAAACACATTTTGCACACACCCAAACAAGAAGAGCATGCAGAAAGACATCACACGCACCCACAAACCTCATGTGCTCGGGTTGGCCCTGAGCACCCGAAACCTAATGGACAGCAAAAAAAAAAAGAAAAGGGATGACCAGGTTGTCTACCTAGAAGAAAGGAGTAGCCTTAGCTGTAGCCGAGGTCTTGCCAGTGAAAACACAAAGAAATGGGGCGGTTTTGGTGCAAGGAGGAGGAGAAAAGTGGAGAAGAAGAAGAAGATGATGAAATGGAGGCTAGGGCTGAATATGGGTATTTATACTCAGCCCTAGTTTGGCAAAATGTCACATTTATTCCCTGCACTTAGCCCCTGAGATCCCAAATTTGTTTTGGTTGAAAACGAATTTAATAGACTAGTTATATCAATAATAAAAATGTAATTAATGATATTGGTAACTTAAAAATGGTTTTATTAATGACAATAATATTATATTAAATAGGTATATTTAGTGATAACGATGATGGAAATTGTAAAGTTTAAAACATGGCATATGTTTACGATAAAAACACAAGCATAAAGATGATAAAGCAAGAATGATATCCACATGAATAGTTATAAGGATGAGGAATGAACGATCAAAGAAAAGTTAACGGAAGCCACGTTAAATGGAACCTTGTGGTGACGGATGTCACAGGTCTTGATATTCATCAAATGTTATACTTTGACTTAGTTCTTTGCTGCTCTGAAACATGGTAGCACATAAGGCTGAAATTAGGTATAATACGAAGTGATTGTGAGAGACGTATGTGTCAAGATGAGATTTGTCAATCTGATTCATTAAGAGTAAGATGTCTAAGGCCTGATAAACATAAATCAATAGAGAATGATCACTTTGTGTCTTTAGGATTTAGCATGACATCTGTGACAAAAGGATAGATGATTGATTCACTAAATAATTCGAGTAAGGTACTTGAAGAGGATGATGTTATTTAATGGCACTTAGTCATACGTATTAAGGGTAATAAACCGTTCTTAGGCTGTATATACTGCTGTACCAATCTTCTATGAATCTTGTGAAAGTGGGAGATTGTTGGATCTTGTATGCCAAATACATATACAAGATTGATATGGTTAGTATCTTATGATCCAATTCGGGTCATACCCAATAATAACCTAAACAAACACCAAAAAATATTTATTTTGTGATAAGATCAACAAATAAATATGACACCAATTTAGAAAATGTGGTTTCTAAAACATTTCTTTGAAATAGAACAACATTATATGAATAAGTTCATGAGGAATTATTTGTTTCATTATTAAGTGGTTTAAATAATAACAAATAAAAGTGTGTTCAACTTAAAATTAAAAGGGTTTTAATTTTATAAACTTATGGATTAAAGAGTGTAAAGCTTATAAAATAAAATGGGTGGGAACCCATTTTAAACTACATTTTCGGCCACCTTGTGAGGGCCTTAGGATCCATTTTTGTCTTGATATAATACAAGACTTTAAATATTGTACTCTAACTAACACACACTCTCTCACACACATGCAAAAGCTCTCTCCTCTTCCTTCTCTTGCTGAAAATTTGAATTTGTTGGCTAATTTTGAAGTTTCTCTTTGCTGATTTTGAGATTTGCAAGAAGGAGAAGAGATTTGGTGTTCAATTCCTAACAAGTTACGTGTTTGGCAAGAGCCTGTGGGTATACAAGCTTGAGGTCTTCTTCTTTGGAGACTTCCATTCAAGAATGTCATATCCTTCATCTTACATCCATCTCAACTTCTTGTTCATAGAAAGATTGTATTCTAAGAACACCCTATGGTTGTTTATGTTTGATAGCATCTCTTTTCACATATACATGATCCTTGTTCTTGGGTTTGTAATCTTGTAACTAAAATTGTTAATTTTAACAATCAAAACATTATAAATATGTTCATATATCCGCTGTGTTTTTGTTTAAATGGTTAAACAATCTTTGATAAACTTGTCACAAACCCAACAGAAATAAATGAATAAAAAATTTGGATGTTTGTCTTATGCTATGTTTTATTCTTGTTTGAGACTTTTGGTTGTATTTTGCATTTTAAAACTTATGATAATAATATTTTTATTTAATGGTAGAATTATGTGGCTATGAACAATCTTAACCCTCATATCTCGACAATTCCGTTGTTAACGTTGGGGTGTGACAATGAAATTGGATACGAGCTAGTAGGACAATAAGCATTGAAGAGAAAATGGCTATGTTCATACATATTATAGGGCATAATGAATGTTTTCGAGTGGATATATGATGATTTCAAGAGTCCAATCAAATGGTTGATAAATGTTTTCATGACCTTCTGGTTGTAATGATGTGTTTTGCTAAAGAAACTATAGTCCTAACATCTTCAACTGAAACTAAAAATACCTCCGAATGACTTCAAAGGCTAAAAGGAATTTATTGGAGCAATAGGTGCTTTAGATGGAACTCTTGTACATGTAGTTTTTCCAGCTGATAAACAACTTGTTTTAGGGGAAGAGGAAAAGGTCAATGTTATCAAAATGTGTTAGGAATATGTGATTTTGATATAGCAGGATTAGTTTTTATCACTCAACAATAATGTTATCTCTAAAACTCACTATATCACACTCAATTAGATGATGAAGAATCCTCTAAGAGTTGATAATAATATAATAAGTAATCAAAGCACAAGAAGATAATTTTCAAGATACTTGTATATATTACTCTCAACTCAAAGTATTATAAGACTCTTACAAGAATGTTACATGAGTTACAATGAGAAACTATATATACTACTACCTATATCCAGATATACTTTGATACCAACTAGAAACCTATGACTAAATCAAATACTACATTGCTAAAGATAAGGTATCTTAGATAAAATGCTATCTAAGGTTGGTAGTTATGACATGTCCAACTTCCATTTTGTCACAAACTAATGTTGGTAACTGTACTAATAGATAAGTGTTGATACATGTATGTCCCTAGATCATGATATGAATGTAATAGATCTTGTTTGTCTGATTCTGAGGTAATGATTGGAATGATTATTGAAATGATTTCTTGATTCATATTTATAATGTTTAATATTTCATTAATGAGTCAACATTGAATTGGTTAATTAGGTTTGTGGTTGTTTGAAGTGTTACACATAATGTTATATTAATTAATTAATACATTCAAACTTAACAGAATGAAGTTTCATGCAAGTGGCCCATGTGAATGGACCATAAGCATGAATAACTTCATACGAATGACTCAGTCGCACGACTGAACCAGGAGACTGGATCAGTCGTATGATTATAACATGAGATTGACTCAGTCGCACGACTGAATACTCATCGTGCGAATGAATCAACCACATGATTCAATCGCACGACTGAACCATACTAATGGTTCAGTCGCATGAATGAATAATACTAACCTATAATACAACTCAATTAGTGAAAAATAGAGAGCTTTTGATTAATTACGACTCCAGACGTACCCTAGCCGTCCACAAGCCTCACAATTCGTTCTCCAAGTTCATAGAACACATTAGATCCATTCTTAATCGATTTCTAACCTTAGTTTCAAGTCTTGATTGATTCTTCGTGTGTTCTCACTGATTGGATCGCCAATCAAATAGGATTCCGCACTATTTGATCTGTTTTACACGCTAATCACTAGGTATTTCGTTCAGATACCAGGTCCTAACAAGTGGTATGAGAGCATTAGCTCTTGATTACGTGTGATTCAATCAAGATTGATAAAAAGTTTGTGTTTTTGCACTACAAACGCAATCTTTTGCGTCAAAAGTGATCTTGGACGTTCCCTGCTCATCAAAGTTGGGTTTCTACGAACATAGGCGATTAGACCTTGCGAAATTTCGAAATTTTACGGGTAAAGCACGTTTAACCTAGAAATTTTCGCAAAACAGCTGCCACAGTCGCACGAGTGTGCCATTCGCACGACTAAACTTCATTCGCATAGTCCAGACGCACGATTGGACCTAGTCGTATCTCCTTTCGTACGACTGAACCGTTCGTTCGCACTGCTCATACGCATCAGATTCATTCGCACCACTGAGTTAATCGCTTAGTTTCAGCCGCACGATTGAACCAGTCGCAGAGTTCATACGCACGACTAGACCATTCGCATCCTTCAGTCGCACTAGTGACAGTTTGGTTTATTAAATATAAAGTTATTCGCCATGGAAGATCAAATGTCAGCCTTTACTGCTGGAAAGGACTCTAGGATACAAACCTGCTGTTGCTTGAGAGTGAAGTTGGTAATCATAATAAACCACCAAAGCTCTTGACATTAGATGAGTTTCCCCACTGGAAACAACGTTTTGAGATCTACCTCAATGGAGTGGATCTGAATCTGTGGGAAGCCATCGAGATTGGATATAGTACACCAGTTGGAGCTGATGGAGTTAAGCTAACGTTAGGAGGGATGACAGATGTGCAGAAAGTTAAATACAATGCAGAGAAAGAGTTTATGCTTTGATTACACAGTCTATTCCTAAAGACATATTCCACGAGTACTCAGAGAATAAGCAGTCCAAGAAACTTTGGGATAAGGTAGAAAAGAGGTATGACGGGAATGCTTCATTAAAGGCAATCAAAGCTAAGGAGTTAAAGAAGAATTCGATAACTTCTCATCCATGGAAAACGAGAGTTTAGACGAAGTTATTGATAGATTTTACCATCTGATGAGTGAACTGCATACACATGGGGTGGCAACTACCATGGAAGAGAAGTTACTAACTTTGAAGACGGATTGCCTGAAAAGTGGGCCTCATTCGTGTCTAACCTTAGACAGAATGGAATGCCGCAAACTGGATATTAATGACTTCATTCTTAAGTTGCGAGAAGAGTCACTTAGGATGAAGTACAGAGCTCAGAAGCCTTCGTACAATCAAAATCCAGCCTTGTACAACGCCACGCCTCAAGCTAAGACATCTGGAGCACCTCTCCAAACTGCATTTGTGTCTTGCTCATCGGGTCCTTCACATGCGTCTCCTTCAGGACCAGACACGTCGGGACTCTCCTGCACCCACTATATTGGATCCAAAACAAGTGCTACTACTAACTAAAGACCGAGAATCTCGGAAATGTGACTGTGGAAGTAGCTCGAGAACACATGATCTTTTGGCTGCAATGGTCCATTCTTATGATGAACTTGTTGCTGGGAGATTGGAAACTGCCATCTGGCAGATGAGGACTACGAGCAGGTGGACAAATAGAGCTTGAGAGAATGGACATAATATGGGCCTTAGCTAGTGCTGTCCGGAGGGCAAAGAAGTTTGTAAAACAAACAGGACAGAACTTAGTAGCTACTAAGGATACCACATTTGGCTTTGACAAGAGCAAAGTGACCTGTTTCAACTGTGAGAGAAGGGGCACTTCAAAAGAGAATGTGTCAAGCCTAAGAAGATGGGTATGGGAATCTGTTCTCGTCCTTCACTCGTCAAGACAAGCAAGCTACCAGTTCTACTTCATCAAGCAAGGATCCAAAATCCTTGACTGCTCATGATGATGAAGACAGGATTGGAGCTTTAGGTTTGTCTCACTAGGGGAATCAAACATTGCAAGTGTAGAAGATATTGACATGATTCCGCTAGTGAAGGAGATTTAGCAGTTGAGATAGCGATGTTACATAGTGAAGAAGCAGTTGCAACCGAGGTCAGCTACAACCTAAAGAGGAGACTACCACGTCAGAGACAGAAAACACAGAATCACCAGAACCAAGACATCTGATGTTGCATTGATGGCTAACTCTTCTGAATCAACTCAAGTAAGTACTACTGACCAAATGTTTGATAATCATGCTTGTTTTGATTGTGATACTTTTAGGAATAGCATAGATGAAAAATTTGCTAGGTTATTAGATCATAATGATAGCTTAGTAAAAGATTTGCACCTGTGCACTGAGGCTAATGGGGTGTAAAACAAATGAGCATAGTTATAAAGAAAGATAGTCCTTTTGACTAACAGCTTATGGAAACCGAAGTAGTTGCATTTAACCAAGCAATGACACTAGGTATTATTTAAACACCCTAGAAGACACTAAGAAGCAAAAGGCAGTTCTAGAAGTAAAGTAAATTCATTAAAACAGAAACTGCACAGTTGGACTAGTTCTTCACACATAGTCCAACACTTAGTGAGAGAAAGGAACAACGGGAGAGATTGGGTTATAAAGTGGTTCCACCACCACCTGAGACTTTAATGAATACTAAGACTAGGCCATAAATAGTAATCCCATCAAGGATCATGTGTGTCTACTCCTCTTGGTAGTGATCCAGATTCCTTATGTTCATCTATTGACTCTTGAAACAACAAAGGAGGCCACTTCAAAGGAGAAGGATAAATTGTCTTGTGTTAATCTGGAAAAGGAATTTGAAAATTTTAACTTAAAGTCAGGATCAAACAGAGTCAAATCAGATCCTAAAAGGACTTCTAAGGTTAATCTTTCACATACCTAAGTCAAAAACCTATTACCAAAAAGAAAAAGATGTTAAACAGGTGAAAACAGTTAACTTTGTTAAACCAAAGAAAACAACCAAAGAACCAGAGTCAAAACCTAGAGTGAGTAACGGTACTAGAGTGTCACACACTTCTCCACAAAGAAAGTTTAATCTTAAAGTTGATAGCAGGTCGTGCTACAACTGTGGTGAATATGGACACATTGCTTCCTATTGTCACTTCTATCAGACACCTAGGAAGAAGATTGAACTTCAGGTTTCAAAACCTAGGTCTTCTAAGAGGATTTCTCTGACTCCACCTAGAAGAACTAGTGAACCTAAAATTCAACCTGTAAGTCAGGCGACTGTTTATCACAAACAGGCATTGCACAAATCTGGATTATGGAAGGAGAAGACATCCTCTGTGTCTAATAATAATGATAGGAAGGAACTTGAGCTACCCTCATCCTCTAAGGGTCAATGGGTAAATTTATGATGTGTGATGCCTCTGGGAAACCCAAGCCAGTAAAGGCTTGGGTTCCTAACCCAAACTAATCCTTTACTTTGTATGTGCAGGGTGTTCGCTACAGTGCTGAAACTAACACGTGCATAGTAGACAGCGGAGCATCCAGGCACATGACAGAAACAGGGCTCTTTTATCAAACGTCAAGCAAATAAAAGGAGGGCATGTTTCATTTGCTGGAAACAAGGGTGGCTATATCACAGCCCTGGGAGAAGTGGGGAATCTAAAAGTTAAGTTTGATAAGGTGACTACGTTCAACAACTACAAAATAGCCTACTTTCTGTCTCCGAAATATGTGATAAGGGATTTAAAGTCATCTTCAACAACAAAAAGTGTTACGTACTAAGAAAGACTACGTGATCCCAGAGGACCAAGTTTTGATGACTGCTTCAAGATATAAAGATCTTTATGTCTTGGATTTGTCAACAACTTCTACAACGGATCATGAGGTTCAGTGTTTTCTATCTAAAGCTACTGAAAAGGATTCCATCTCCTGACATAGGAGAATGGGACACATTAGTCAAAGAAGATGAATCGCTTGATTCAGAAGGATCTGGTGAGAGGAGTTAATGTCAAGAACTTCCAGCTTCCTGACTTCTGTGTAGCTTGTAAGAAAGGCAAACAGACAAAGAAGTCTCATTCAGAAAAGAAAGTTCATTCAATAGAACTTCCTCTTGAGCTTCTTCACATGGATCTGTTTGGTCCAGTCAGTACAAAGAGCATTGTAGGCGACTTGTACTGCTTTGTGGTCACTGATGACTACTCAAGGTTCACTTGGGTAATGTTTCTGAAATCCAAATCAGAAACATTTGAGTCATTCAAAGAGTTGGTAACCACACTGGAATCTCTCTACAAGCTGAAGGTTAGACAAGTACGCTTAGACAACGGAACAATTCACGAACCAGTGGATGGAGGCATTCTGCAAGGAAAAGGGAATTGCGCATCAATTCACCTCTGCCTATACGCCTCAGATGAATGGCGTTTCTGAGAGAAAGAACAGAAGC
Source organism: Flaveria trinervia (assembly GCA_025506515.1). Taxonomy (NCBI): domain Eukaryota; kingdom Viridiplantae; phylum Streptophyta; class Magnoliopsida; order Asterales; family Asteraceae; genus Flaveria; species Flaveria trinervia. Next base: position 41,140,162 of record CM046442.1, read on the forward strand.
TTGATAGAGACAGCACGGACTATGCTGGCAGACTCGAAACTGCCTATCCAATTCTGGAATGAGGCAGTGGCGAATGCATGCTATACACTAAATCGAGTCCTGATAGTCAAGCGCCACGGAAAGACATGTTACGAGCTACTACAAAGACGCAAACCGAATCTGGAGTATCTCGAACCATTTGGCGTGCCGTGCACACTTCTGAAGAAGACACAAGAGGGTAAATTCAGCGAGAAGGCAGATGAAGGAATTTTCTAGGATACAACATACCGAACAAGCATGTTTACAACAACTCAACGGTCTGGTAGAAGTATGGTGTAATGTTGACGTTCAGAGATATACCACACCACCTACTGGAAAAGGACCCGCCTACTTTTTCGACTATGATGGATTCTTCAAGTCCTTCAATTTCCCTCTCTCCCTCGGATGACGAGTTAGCTACACGGATGGTGTATGATATCTTCAATACACCAACATCTAGCATACAGGAGAATCCTCTATTCAGCCGGGGGGAGTAGTCGACAATAGTGACTCCTCCACTAAAGATGAAGCTAAAGAAGAAAACCAGAACAGTAAGGAAGAACAGGTTCCAGTTCCTGAAAGTCCACAAGTATCTACAGTGATTACCTTCGACTTCGAGCCTCAAACTCCAACTACCTCAGCTGCAGAACCAAATGTTCATAATCTTGGCTCTGAGGTAGCTGTTCCTACTACCCAGGAACACGACTAAATGTCTATCATCCCCTAAACAATGTCATTGGGGATGTCAGATCAGGAGTACAAACCCGAAATCAGCTATACTCAGCTGATTACGCCTCAGTAATGGAAAAAGGATATATTCATGATGGTGCTATCGATGTTTTGTCTCACAGTTTGAGCCAAAATACGTCATGATGCACTAAATGATGAGGCGTGCGTGAGTGCCATGCAAGAAGAACTTCTTCAGTTCAAGAAGTTAGGTGTATGGACTCTGGTTGATAGACCTAAAGGTGCTAAGGTCATTGCACCAAATGGGTTTTAAATGCAAGAAAGATGACCAAGGGGTAATCATCAGGAACAAGGCTCGATTGCTGGTTCAAGGTTTTTGCCAAGTCGAGGGAATCGACCACAATGAGGTGTTTGCACCCGTGGAAAGGATGGAAGCCATTCGTATCTTCCTTGCCTATGCATCATACATGAAGATTAAAGTATATCAATTAGATGTGAAGAGTGCATTCCTTCATGGGGAAATCAAAGTAACAGTCTATGTTAGTCAACCCGAGGGATTTGAAGATCCTTATCATCGGGATAGAGTCTACAAGCTCGACAAGGCTTATACGGACTTGATCAAGCCCCAAGAGCTTGGTATGAGAAACTCTCGACTCATCTTGTGAAACACGGCTTTCGCAGGGGAGTCATTGACTGCACGCTGTTCATTAAAGAAAAAGATGGCAACCTACTGCTCGTAGAGATCTATGTTGATGACATAATCTTCGGTTCAAAGAACGAAGAGTTATGCAAAGAGTTTGAAGCAGTTATGAAGAAAGAGTTTGAGATGAGTGCTATGGGGGAGATGAAGTTCTTTCTCGGGTTACAGGTGGATCAAACACCAAATGGGATCTTTCTACATCAAACCAAGAATGTAGGAGACATTCTCAGTCGGTATGACATGGAGAATGCATCTGCCGCTGAGACTCCACTGGCTACGAATCACGACATAGCACCTGATGAAAATGGAGATCTTGTAGATGCCATGATGTACCAAGGAATGATTGGATCCCTCATGTATCTCACTGCCTCAAGACCTGATATCATGTATGCTACATGTTTATGTTCTAGATATCAGGATAAGCCTAAGGTCAACCATCTGATCGGGTCAAAGGATTTTTCGTTATTTGAAGGGTACACCCACACTTGGGTTATGGTACCCTCATGATGATGACTTTGAGCTCACTGCGTATAGTGACTCAGATTACGGAGGCTGCAAGATGAACTACAATCTACATCCGCAGGGTGTCAATTCTTTGGGAGAAGACTAGTTACTTGGCAATGTAGGAAGCAGACATCGGTTGCATTGTCAACCTGTGAAGCCGAATATGTTGCTGCTGCAAGAACATCATCATCTGGATTCAACAGCAAATGCGAGATTACGATTTAACGTTCTTCTCTACTCCTATTTGTGTTGATAACTCTGCTGCAATTGTAGTAACTAAAAATCCGGTCCAACATCCTAAGACCAAACATATCGGTATTAAATACCATTTCATAAGAGACTGTTTAGACACTATCGGTATTCCAGTTGTAAGAAAAGCTATAGGAACATCAAGGTTAGTCGACTCAGGCAGGTGATCACTAACCTTGCATTTGTATCACCAGATGAATGACTAGTTGCAGGAGATGATAGATTCACAGAATCTGCAACAGCTCGAGCATGATAAGGAACATATTGCAGTATGTCCAAATCAAATAACTCCACAGCGTTTTGTGGGATTTTCTCCTTTGGAGATTCATTAAACTTTACATGCAAGGTTTCTTCAACTATCTTTGTTCTGCAATTAAAAACTCCGTATGCCTTGCAAGTAGATGAATACCCAACAAAGTACCCTGCATCCACCTTTGATTCAAACTTTTGAAGTGGATCCTTTGTGTTAAGAATATAAGAGGGACACCCAAATGCTCTAAAGAAGGAAATCAGAGGAGCCAAATGATGTAACACTTCATAAGGAGTCTTCATCAACCTCTGATTTACTAACACTCTATTTTTCACATAGCAAGCTGTGTTGACAGCTTCAGCCCAAAAGGTTAGTGGCAAACCAGAATCAGCCAACATTGACCTTGCAGCTTCAATAAGGGTCCTGTTCTTTCTTTCCACCACTCCATTTTGTTCAAGAGTTCTTGGAATGCTATATTGCCTCTTGATTCCCGTTACGAAATAGAATTCATCAAGTGTGTGGTTTCTAAATTCTGTGCCATTATCACTCCTCACACACTTGACACAAAGGGAGTACCGCTTTTCCACATGCAACACAACGTAGATGATGATTTGACCAGCCTCATCTTTTGAATGTAAGAAGAAGGTCCATACAAATCTAGAATAATCATCCACAATTACCAGAAAGTATTTTTTCTTTGCCATGCTCATCACTCTTACTGGACCAAAAGGATCCATATGCAGTAATTGCAAGCAGGCAGTGGACTTTGGTTCTTCTATTGGACGGAATGATACTTTGTGTTGCTTTCCTTTTAAACTAGCAGAGCAGTTGTCATCACATTTGAACTCCTTTATTGGCAGACCTCTCACTAAACCATGATGGATAAGCTGGTTCATGTTTTTACGATTCACATGACCAAGCCTTCTGTGCCATAGTTCAGATTCCTGAGGAGAGGCCTGGAGAATAGACATGGATGGCCTTTTAGGTCAATTTTTTTTTATAAGTCTAAGGCATATACTCTTCCAATCCTGTTGGCCTTTAGGAGAGTATATTCATCCAATATATTGTCAATTATTCTCAAAATATTGGAAGACAGAATCTGACAGTTCTGACTGGTGAAAAGTGCAACATGCCCTTTATCACACATTTGACTGACACTCAACAAGTTGTACTTGAGATTCTCCACATGGTTAACATCATCAAATCTTATCTCACCATTTGACACAAAGCCTTTGCCAATGATGTAACCCTTAGCATCATTACCAAAAGATACAAATCCCTTCTTTCCTTGAAAGTAGTCATGAAGAAGAGAACTGCTCCCTGTCATATGCATAGATCCTCCACTGTCCACATACCAGATGCTTCTATGGCATGCTGAAGAACCCTGCATTTGTCACAACAAACTAGTTAGCTTTTGAGACCCAAACCATTTTGGTTTTGGGTTTGTTCTCATCAACAGATTTTATACTAAGTGATTTGTCATGATTAACAGCCTCTGAAGGTGGAGATGGTGCTGAAAAGGATTCTTTTGATTTTGGCTTAGTTTTCCTTTTTAGTGGTTTAATCACAGGTACATCTATTTGGTTAACCACCTTCTTAAGCACAAGGACATATCATCTAGGTTTAAGCGACAAGGACCCCATATCGCACATCTCGCATGTATGGAGTAGTCACAAGATCTAACTCGCGCTGTGTGTGTGAACTCTTATAGGTCAGCCAAAATCACACACTGTATATATATACATATAGTAATTAGGAAATCGCACGTATTGGAGCAGTTACTATGACTAAACTCGTACCGTGTGTATGGACCCTTATGAGTTAGCCAAAATCACATGATGTAAATACACACACAGTTGAGCTAACAACTCTCAATGAGTTGTGAACCTTCTTTCATTTGCTTGCAAGACTTTCATACTTTACGTTACATCATACTTCATCATTTCTTTCATTAACATTCAACACAAACATGGGAAGATAAACATACACAAACAGGAACATTAACATGATCATGCAAATCTTCATACATATCAACATGCATAAATAACATACATCACACGTACCATCATGCATAACATCATACATAACATCATCATCATCAAATCATCATCTTATATATTTCATGCGCATCATTTCATCTTTGACCTTAATAAGTCAACTTACATAGCCCTCGGGAACATTCCAAGTCAAACCTACTTTTACTTTTTCCCCGAAAATCAAAAGATATTCTAAGTCTTTTGGGTGCATGAGCACTATGCAGGTGCATGAGCACTATGTAGGCGCATGGCCATTTAGACGCATGAGGAACACTTAGGAGCATGGGGAACTTTCAGGCGCATCAGCACTATTGGGGTGCATGAGCAACACTTAGCCTATTTTGGGCAATTCTAGATGCATGAGCACTATGCAGGAGCATGAGTGCTTAGGCGAATGAGCTATCCTGGGCGCATGAACACTTAGTCAAAATTTTCCTATTTCTAGGCGCGTGACCACTATATAGGCACATGAGGTTTTGAGCGTATGAGGACACCTAGGCAGACTCGCATAATAGGCGGATGAACCCTCTTTGGGTGCATGAGCAGCCTATTTCACACTTAAACATCATAATTCAGTCCCCAATTATGCCCAACATACATATACACATATGGGTACCATACCCACTTTAAATAAAAAAAATTCATACATGCATTTCTACCACCAAAATCAGTTAAAAACATGTAAAAGAGGGGTTCTAGAACTCACCTTAGCAGCATCTTTGGGTAAGACTTCCTTCAAAACCTAATTGCTACAAGTTCTCACCTAGATCCCACTTGAAACACATACCCGAACACATATAAACATACATAAGCACACACCTGAGGATAAAACCGGTTAAGAACACTCAAAACCCATGGATTCTTACCTTGAATTTGAACTTCTGCACTTGTTCTTCAAAAACCCAGAACTTTCTGCTTCTTTCTCTCTCAAAATCCCGAATGAAAAGGTGTAGGTAGGCAAAATGGGCGGCCATCACCTTTTACTCCCACTTTTCAAACATTTTGTCCTTATTACACATTTAACCCCTCGACTTGGGTTTTATTTCTTTTCTTTCTTTTCCTTCGCTTTATTCTTTCTTTCTTTGTCTTTTATAAATAACTGGGTGTTACATAAGATCCACATACGTAAAGTATTGCTCGCTAAGGGTCTTTCTAGCAGTATAAGTAAAATTTTCAAATTTTTGCTTAAGTGAATCTTTCTTGGAGTCATTTTACCTAGAGTACATCTGGGTCAAAGAATTAAACAGTTCTTTAGCTGACTTGCAATGCTCAAAACCCATCATGATGGAGCGGGGTATAACAATCATAAGAACAATCATAACTTTACTATCAATTTCCAACTTTTTGTGGTCTTCATTAGAATAATCTTCTATAGCCTTCTCTATCATGGCATCATTTCCACCCGGTGATGTAACATTTGGCTTGTAAAGACCATTAGTGATAGACATCCACATTTTGTTGTCTTGATATCTGATGAAACTTTCAATACGTCTGCTCCATGATTTGAAGTTTTTAGGGGTGATGATATGTGCTTTGGTCATCATCCCCATCTCACATTTATATTTTTGGGTGATGGCCATTTTGAGTGACATGAAAGAATCAGTGAAAAAAAGAGTTGATTTGGATGGTAAGTTCTCATAATCACGAGCCTAAGAAGCTCTGATACCAATTGCAAGATCGGGTTTTGTCTCTCAACACTAATTTTGTCTCTCAAACTCATTGAATTCTTCGTTAGATGATAGAGAATCCTTCTAAGAGTTGATAATAACATACTATGTAATCAAAGAACAGGAAGATAATTTCAAGATACTTGTATGTATTACTTCTCAACTCAAAGTGCTAAAAGACTCTTACAAGCATGTTACATGAATTACAATAAGAAACTATATATACTACTACCTACAGCCGAATATACTTTGATACTAGCTGGAAACCTTTGACTATGGCAAAAACTACATTGCTAAAGATAAGGTATCTTAGAAAATATATTATCTAAGATTTTGTAGTCATGACATGTCCACGACTTACCTTTTGCACCAACTAAAGTTTGTAACTATACTAACTGATAAAGAAATGAACAGTGGAATAAAGTATGGTCAACTACATCAGAGTGAGAAAAGCACCATGCAGTTATCAGAGATTTGCAACGGAGTGTCGGTAGGACCATACTTATGTCCACTGGTTTATAGTAGGTTATTTTGAAGGTTAACTGACTTTGGAGGAACTTATTGTTCCGAAGCCACTTATACTTTAGAAGAGGCTACTTCTTCTGAGGATGGAGATATTCTTAAGGGCTTCATACTTCGGAAGTCATTGTCTTGATTTCTTCTAAGTGTTGAACTTCAGAAGAATGAAGACTTTGTCTTCGGAAGTTGGAGTTTCTATTTGGAAGCTCTTTGAGACTTGTCCTTCGAAAGCTCAGCGTTTGCCTTTGGAAGTTCTTCATTAGTTGCACCAAAATTGTCAAAGTGTTAGTTTTGATTACACCAGTCTTACTTGATCCAACAGATATGATATTCACCTTTGTATGGGCTGGACGTGAAGGCGTAGCACATGATAGATGTGTTCTGAGATAAGTTGAATTTAATCCGAAATCTGGATTTTGATTCCCTCCACTTGGTTTGTAATATAATTATATCTTTTATTATTAAATATATTATTTGTATTCTTTATATAATAGATGTCACACTAGCATTTGTAGATAAATATTATGTTTGTGATGCTGCGTATACCAACAGTCATGGATTTATGACTCCATACCGTATTACTAGGTATTGGTTAGCCGATTTTGATAATGAATGCACTTAACTAAGGAAGAAAGATTTAATCATGCTCATGCTTTCCTTAGTAATTTTATTGAGCGTGCTTAGGGTATATGAATGCAAGATTCTCAATCCTAAAAGAAATGGCTCCTTATCCCTTTCTAGTGCAAAAAGACGTAGTCATTGCTTGTTTTGTTATCCATAATTTTATAAGAAAATACAATATTAAAGATAAATTATTTACAAACTTTGAAGATAACACTATGGTTACCCTCATGGTGAATGTGGAGGAAGAGAGGGTCAAAACACACAAGGCATGGAGTGGGGTCTCGAAGGCGTTGAATATATGGCTACTTTGTGTGACCAAATTGCTAATCAGTTGTTTCAGAAGCTTCAAGTTAGATTTGTATGCAAGCTCTTTTAATATGTTTGACATTTGATGTGTTTGTTTGGATTATGTTTGATTTATGTTTAACTTGTATTTTGTATGACATTTTGAATTTTAAGCTATTATGTTACTTTTAAAATTTTGGCTATTTTTATTGATTACACAATTCCAGTTAAATTTAAAATCGTCAGAACTACGAGGCAATATGGTTACTTTTATCATTCAGTAGAGTCAGCCATATATTAAATCAAATAGTCAAGTTTTAATCAGATATAGACTCAGCCACAACTCTAATTGGATCAGCTTTTGACTCAGTCAGATTCTACTAAATCAGCAATAATCAACTAGCCCCTTAGATCAATTTCCTTTAAAATTTATAGTCACTCGAGTGTTTTTCAATGTATTAATGGCAATCTTCCATGATTTAGTTCAAAGAAAAATAAGCTTTTATTTTTTCTCTAAATGTTGCCAATTATGATTATGTCAAAACTAGATTTAGTAAACCAGTGTGTTACATGAGTTCAATAAAAAGTACTAAAGAGAATTAAAATTTATCAATTATAAAACTATATTTTAAGATACGATATGATTGATGTATTCTTTATTATAAATATAATGAAAATTTTACTCCAAATAAATGTTTTAAAAAATATCATTTTTAATTCTTTCTTATTATAACTTCTAATATTAATTATTATTTTATAAAAAAATTTACATTTTAAATCCATCGAATTTAAAATATAACGTATTTTTAAAAAAAGTTTGATAATTAAAAAAATTTTCTTTGAAAATAATATTAATAAAAAGATATGTTTCTTAATGTATTGAAAAACAATTTTAATCAAAAAATAAAATAAAAGAATATTATTAGTAATTGATATATTATTTAATAGGAGAGAAGTGGAAAAAATATGGCAATGTGTTGTTTGTCCCTTTTAATTATTTTTTTTATAATGTAGAAATATAAGAAAACTATTTAATTTATCAAATCTTTCTTATCTAACAAACGTAGTTGTTTAAATAGATAACTTTATAAAATAGTAAATAACTTTGAGGATTGTTTTAATTAGGTTACATATAAAAAATCTTTTATCTTAAACAGGACATTCATAATTTTTTTGTTCAAATCGAATCACCAAATTTGAAGAATTTTTCTAATTAAATCATTCATAACTTATAAAATATAATTAAAAATATAATATTTAAAACCTTTACAATTTATATATATATACACACACACATATATATACCTATATATATGTATGTATATATGTGTGTATATACACACACACACACACACACACACACACATATATATATATATATATATATATACACACATATATATATATATGTATATACATATATATATATAGATATATATATATATATATATGTATATACATATATCTATACTATCTTAATAAGCAAATGAGAAGGAGAATATTGTCTTTTCACCCAAATTTAAGAGATGTACAACTTATGTTACATACTTTACAACTCATTAAAGCTATGACAATCAGGTTTCATCAACATATCTTCATCTTCCAACCAAAAGACCAAAAGAGCACACATATAAACTTTTTTCTGGAGAACCGCCACAACAAAAGAAGAAGGTAGCAGAATTTCTTTTCTTCTCCAGATCTGAAAATGGCATCAAATAAGCTTCTTCTTGGGCATTGGTGCTACTCAAATGGGCGGGCATTTTCAAATGGGCAGACATTTTCAACTGCACACATCTTGATCCATTTATACACTTCGAAACGTGAAGAATTACTCTATAGAACTTCACGAAGGTTGAGGATTTCATCTACCATACGTGAGTGTTGCTCTTCTCTTCCTACTTGTATCTGTTTACTTGTTGAACCCGTGCAATAATTATGACGGTTTAATGTTTTTGTTTTCAAATGGATCAATCATGTATGTTGCAAGTTTATAATGTGGATTTTTGCATACAAAAAAGTCTGTTATTGATAGAGTTACTATATATTAACACTATGGTAGTGTGTTGCTTGGATCTAGGGTTTATTGTGCTTAGAGAGTTGAGAATATGTTGGTGTTCATGTATGTTGTAATCAAGCTAGGGTTTTTTGTTTATGTACGGCATTATATTTTGGTACTTTACCCAAAAAATTATTGCAATCGAGTTGACTTTGATGCATAGGTAAGATGGGATTTGTTACAGTATATTATGGGTTATGCAGTTAGCCTCTGATTGTTTCTGTAAGTTGTGACCCTGACCATTGTTTGTACATTAAGAGTTAATGCTTAAAAAACCAAAAACTTTGGTCTTAAAACGATATTAATCTGCAGACTTAAATAGGTAGTATGTGTTAACACACAACATAAAGTTACCTTTGTTTTCACTTACATTAAATTTCAAATAGACGATCTAATTGTTCAAAAGAACAATTTATTTTGGTTCTACATCTATTTTCATGCACTAATTCCAGCAGACTACATTTATGTATGCATTCATGCTTCATGAACCTGAAACTCTTCTTAAAATCCAAACCATTTATGTTCTTAAATTGGATTTGTAGGTTTACTAATCACGATATTGAAGCAGATTAGCAAAAACCTATCATCGAGCATTATTTCAGGTTTGATTCCTCAATACTTTAGCCCTAAGTTTGTTGTTTGCTAATAGATTCATGGAATTCATCTTTTATGTTTTTTTTTTCCTAATTCAAGCCATGTTAAATGCACTTCCAAGTGAGGATTTTGGATGTTCTTTTAAGGCAACACGCTGCAAAATGTTAAATTTATGTTTTTTGTTGCTTAAGCATAATGGGTAATTAATACCTCAACCCTTACTTAAGCATAATTGGCCATCTGGGGCTTTCTGGGTAGATGTCAAAATGAAAGGTTCTATGGCTGTAATATTTATGTAAAAGAGATAATTAATTTGATTGAATTGAAGGTGATAGTCATTAGGTGTTGTTTGTATTTATTTCCTCTGTATTTTTATCAAAATGGAATAAGTCAAATGAATAATCTATCTTAAAAGGCCAAATGATTAAATTTTATTGAACGGGTCAAATGGGTAATTTATTTTAGGGCTGCTGCAGATATGTATTTTGTTGATGTGTTTTTTCGTGTGCTATTGATTCCCATGATATAATATTGCTTTTGTGTTAGATCCATATGAATTCTCATTTTGTGCTCATTATTGTAAATGCGAATAATGAGTTGTCTAAATGGGTGAACGAGTCAAATGGGTAATCTTTTTTAAAAGGCCAAATGAGTAAATTTTATTGAACGGGTCAAATGGGTAATCTTTTTTAGGGTTGTTGTTGATACGTATATTGTTGTTGTGTTTTTTTGGGTTCTATTGATTCCCATGATATAATGTTGCTTTAGATCCATATGAATTCTCATTTTAATGCTGATTATTGTAAATGGAAATAATGAGTTTCCTAAATGGGTGAACGAGTCAAATGCGTAATCTTTTTTTAAAGGCCAAATGAGTAAATTTTATTAAACGGGTCAAATGGGTAATCTTTTTTTAAGGTTGTTGCTGATATGTATTTTGTTATTATGTTTTTTGGGTTCTATTGATTCTTATGATATAATGTGCTTTTGTGTTAGATCCATATGAATTCTCATTTTGTTGCTTATTATTATAAATATGATTAATGAGTTGCCTAAATAGGTGAACGAGTCGAATGGGTAATCTTTTTTTAAAAGACCAAATGAGTAAATTTTATTAAACGGGTCAAATCGTTTATATTTTTTATGGTTGCTGTTGATATGTATTTTGTTGCTGTGTTTTTTTTGGGTTTTATGGATTCCCATGATATATTGTTCCTTTTGTGTTAGATCCATATGAATTTTATTTTGTTGCTGATTATTATAAATGTGAATAATGAGTTTCCTAAATGGGTGAACGAGTTAAATGGGTAGTCTTTTTTAAAAGGCCAAATGATTAATTTTATTGAACGGTCAAATGGGTAAACTTTAATAAAAACAACTGTATCATTTAACACATGCATAAATCATTTACAAGCATTAATCGTTTATAATCACAGAGGGGTGTACAAGCCGGTCAATCCCATACACTACCTAAGTTGAGTTCTTTTGAAATTCTGATGATTTTTAGAGGTAATAAAACAGGGCATTTTAATCATGCAAATACTTTACCGGTTTTATGTTTTCTAATAAGTATAATATATTTAAAAGAATTTTAAACGGGTCAAATGGGTAATTTTTTTGACTGCCCAAACGAGTAATTTTTTGAACGGGTCAAATGGGTAAACTTCAATAAAAAATTTATTTAAGAAGATATTACATAGTACAATGTATGTTTTTTGTTCTTAGTTTGCTCATGCCTCAAATTTGGTAATATATTTTGTATTTAGGAGTAATGTTGTTGTGTAAACTGATTTTGAGTAGTTATGTGCTACTTAATATGTTTTCTTACGCACTCAAATTTGGTAATGCTATGCAATCATAAATCATTTATATAAACAATCCCATGCACCACCTAAGTTGAGTTCTTTTGAAATTTTAATAATTTTTTAGAGGTAATAAAGTCAAATCGGTTATATTTTTTAGGGCTGCTGTTGATATGTATTTTGTTGCTGTGTTTTTTTTGGGTTCTATGGATTCCCATGATATATTGTTGTTTTTGTGTTAGGTCCATATGAATTTTATTTTGTTGCTGATTATTATAAATATGAATAATGAGTTTCCTAAATGGGTGAACGAGTTAAATGTGTAATCTTTTTTAAAAGGACAACTTAGTAAATTTTATTGAACGGGTCAAATGGGTAAACTTTAATAAAAAATTTGTTGGTTGCTAATAGATTCATGGAATTCATCTTCTATGTTTTTTGTTCCTAATTCAAGCCATGTTAAATGCACTTCCAAGTGAGGATTTTGGATGTTCTTTTAAGGCAACACGCTGCAAAATGTTAAATTTATGTTTTTTGTTGCTTAAGCATAATGGGTAATTAATACCTGAACCCTTACTTAAGCATAATTGGTCATCTGGGGCTTTCTGGGTAGATGTCAAAATGAAAGGTTCTATGGCTGTAAAATTATGTAAAAGAGATAATTAAATTGATTGAATTGAAGGTGATAGTCATTGGGTGTTGTTTGTATTTATTTCTTCTGTATTTTTATCAAAATGGAACAAGTCAAATGAATAATCTATCTTAAAAGGCCAAGTGATTAAATTTTATTGAACGGGTCAAATGGGTAATTTATTTTAGGGCTGCTGCTGCAGATATGTATTTTGTTGATGTGTTTTTTCGTGTGCTATTGATTCCCATGATATAATATTGCTTTTGTGTTAGATCCATATGAATTCTCATTTTGTTGCTAATTATTGTAAATGCGAATAATGAGTTGTCTAAATGGGTGAACGAGTCAAATGGGTAATCTTTTTTAAAAGGCCAAATGAGTAAATTTTATTGAACGAGTCAAATGGGTAATCTTTTTTAGGGTTGTTTTTGATACGTATATTGTTGTTGTGTTTTTTTTGGGTTCTATTGATTCCCATGATATAATGTTGCTTTAGATCCATATGAATTCTTATTTTGTTGCTGATTATTGTAAATGGAAATAATGAGTTTCCTAAATGGGTGAACGAGTCAAATGCGTAATCTTTTTTTAAAGGCCAAATGAGTAAATTTTATTAAACGGGTCAAATGGATAATCTTTTTTAGGGTTGTTGCTAATATGTATTTTGTTATTATGTTTTTTGGGTTCTATTTATTCTTATGATATAATGTTGCTTTTGTGTTAGATCCATATGAATTCTCATTTTGTTGCTTATTATTATAAATATGATTAATGAGTTGCCTAAATAGGTGAACGAGTCGAATGGGTAATCTTTTTTTTAAAAGGCCAAATGAGTAAATTTTATTGAACGGGTCAAATGGGTAATCTTTTTTAGGGTTGTTGTTGATGCGTATATTGTTGTTGTGTTTTTTTTGGGTTCTATTGATTCCCATGATATAATGTTGCTTTAGATCCATATGAATTCTCATTTTGTTGCTGATTATTGTAAATGGAAATAATGAGTTTCCTAAATGGGTGAACGAGTCAAATGCGTAATCTTTTTTTAAAGGCCAAATGAGTAAATTTTATTAAACGGGTCAAATGGGTAATCTTTTTTTAAGGTTGTTGCTCATATGTATTTTGTTATTATGTTTTTTGGGTTCTATTGATTCTTATGATATAATGTTGGTTTTGTGTTAGATCCATATGAATTCTCATTTTGTTGCTTATTATTATAATATGATTAATGAGTTGCCTAAATAGGTGAACGAGTCGAATGGGTAATCTTTTTTTTAAAAGACCAAATGAGTAAATTTTATTGAACGGGTCAAATCGTTTATATTTTTTATGGCTGCTGTTGATATGTATTTTGTTGCTGTGTTTTTTTTGGGTTTTATGGATTCCCATGATATATTGTTGCTTTTGTGTTAGATCCATATGAATTTTATTTTGTTGCTGATTATTATAAATGTGAATAATGAGTTTCCTAAATGGGTGAACGAGTTAAATGGGTAGTCTTTTTTAAAAGGCCAAATGTTTAAATTTTATTGAACGGGTCGAATGGGTAAACTATAATAAAAAACAACTGTATCATTTAACACATGCATAAATCGTTTACAAGCATTAATCGTTTATAATCACAAAGGGGTGTACAAGCCGGTCAATCCCATACACCACCTAAGTTGAGTTCTTTTGAAATTCTGATGATTTTTAGAGGTAATAAAACAGGGCATTTTAATAATGCAAATACTTTACCGGTTTTATGTTTTCCAATAAGTATAATATATATAAAAGAATTTTAAACCGGTCAAATGGGTAATTTTTTTGACTGCCCAAACGAGTAATTTTTTGAACGGGTCAAATGGGTAAACTTCAATAAAAAACTTATTTAAGAAGATATTACATAGTACAATGTATGTTTTTTTTCTTAGTTTGCTCATGCCTCAAATTTGATAATATATTTTGTATTTAGGAGTAATGTTGTTGTGTAAACTGATTTTGAGTAGTTATGTGCTACTTAATATGTTTTCTTACGCACTCAAATTTGGTAATGCTACGCAATCATAAAACATTTATATAAACAATCCCATGCACCACCTAAGTTGAGTTCTTTTGAAATTTTAATAATTTTTTAGAGGTAAGAAAGTCAAATCGGTTATATTTTTTAGGGCTGCTGTTGATATGTATTTTGTTGCTGTGTTTTTTTTGGGTTCTATGGATTCCCATGATATATTGTTGTTTTTGTGTTAGGTCCATATGAATTTTATTTTGTTGCTGATTATTATAAATATGAATAATGAGTTTCCTAAATGGGTGAACGAGTTAAATGGGTAATTTTTTTTTAAAGGACAAATTAGTAAATTTTATTGAACGGGTCAAATGGGTAAACTTTAATAAAAGACAACTGTATCATTTAACACATGCATAAATCATTTACAAGCATTAATCGTTTATAATCACAAAGGGGTGTACAAGCCGGTCAATCCCATACACCACCTAAGTTGAGTTCTTTTGAAATTTTGATGATTTTTAGAGGTAATAAAACAGGGCATTTTAATCATGCAAATACTTTGCGTGTAATTTTTTTGACTGCCCAAACGAGTTATTTTTTGAACTGGTCAAATAGATAAACTTCAATAAAAAGTTTATTTAAGAAGATATTACATAGTACAATGTCTGTTTTTGTTCTTTGTATGACCGTGCCTCAAATTTGGTAATGTATTTTGTATTTAGGAGTAATGTTGTTGTGTAAACTGATTTGAGTAGTTATGTGCTACTTAATATGTTTTCTTACGCACTCAAATTTGGTAATGCTACGCAATCATAAATCATTTATATAAGCAATCCCATGCACCACCTAAGTTGAGTTCTTTTGAATTTTTGATTATTTTTTAGAGGTAATAAAACAAGGCACTTTAATCATGCAAATACTTTGTGGGTTTGATGTTCTACGGAAGTATAATATATTTTAAATATTTTTAAACGGGTCATATGGGTAAACTTCAATAAAAGGTTTATTAAGATGGATAATTTGGATCAGGTTTATATATAGGTATATATTGTAATCCCAATATTCATTTGTCTTAAGTTTATTTATGTTTGTTGATATGGCTATTTTATAGGTTCTTTGTGTTCGAATCTCTTTTACCTCTCTTGACGATCGCTTTGTAAGTGGTAGCTGTTTCATCAGATTAATTAGATCTCATTTTCAAGGTTAGTCTTTTTATCATATAGTATTGGTTAGTTGTGTTCCATATAAGACAACTGGTATTGGTATGATATATTTGTACGATGTATTTAATTGTAGTTTCTATTAGCTTTACGACATAGTTAAAGTTTTGATGAGTCTATTAGTAATTTTTAAGGTTATTGTTATTTTATTGAGAACACAAGTATTTTATACAACTTGTTACCCGGTTTGACCTGAACAGGCTTGACACATACCAAATGTTGACCCGGGGGGTGTTATATAATAGTCATTATTTGGCATGATTATATCCATTTTTTAATAAGATGGGTTGAAAGAGGGGGTTAAATATCTCTATGCACGTGCAAGTAGCAACTAATATAACCTTATTATTCGATTAATTTACCTGGAAAATCATTGCATAGAATACGGGTGCCCATGAATCCATGAAAATTTATTTTTTTACGAAAGTTGTTGAAAGATAGTTGTTTAAATGAATGATACAAAGTCGATTTAAAAATAAAACATCAATGTTCTATGTTTTATACTTTTATTTACACCTATGTACTCTTTTAAGATTCAATAAAGTGTTCAAAATTTTTTAATAATATTATGAGGAGCCTAATATACTTTTCATTCACGATCAGTAACTTTTGTTTTAGCCAAACCATCATGCTATCATTTAAAGCCAAATCAAAATTTAAATATGATATTTGTTAAAAAAGTTAAACGTGCTAAATGGGTAAACGAGTCAAATAGGTAATCTTTTCTAAAAGGCCGAATGAGTAAATTTTATTGAACGGGTCAAGTGGGCAAACTTTAATAAAAGACAACTGGTATTGGTATGATGTATTTAATTGTGTATGGTTCAAGTTTTGATATGGTATAGGACTCTTGACTGGTGTAGGCAATATGTTTAATCAACAAAAAAGAGTCAAATAGGTAATCTTTTCTATTTGCAACATGGTTCAAGTTTTGATGAGTCTATTAGTAATTTGTTACACAATCATTATTAAGATAGAAAACAAGTGTTTCATACAACCTGTTACGCGGTTTGACCTGAATACACTTTTGAAATAGGTGGGTTGAAATCGGGGGTTAAATAATAGCATTTTACTTATGAAGGAGTTGACGTGGTGTGAGTTTCATCGATTTTTAATTATTGAGTTCGTTTTAACAACTCTAATTGTATCGTGAATCAGAGCTAGCAATATGTGTTTCGGTTATTTGTGTTTATTAGATGAGATTGGAATTATAATTCTATTTTCTTATTTGTTTTGACAG
The DNA here is from genome assembly GCA_025506515.1 of Flaveria trinervia. Classification (NCBI taxonomy): domain Eukaryota; kingdom Viridiplantae; phylum Streptophyta; class Magnoliopsida; order Asterales; family Asteraceae; genus Flaveria; species Flaveria trinervia. Next base: position 41,157,234 of record CM046442.1, read on the forward strand.
TGCAAGGTCATTGCTATTGTATTTGGGAAGAGCTTGTGCACGTAAATAATTAGTATATTACATTTTATTGCTGGTACTTCGTTAATAATTTTAATTGAAAGAGCACCTACTACTTGCATATTGTATCATGTTCTTTTAAGAATTTATAGAAAACTAGGTATAGGACTCTTTTTTTGTTGATTAAACATATTGCCTACACCCATTCAATGTTGGCATTTTAGGTGTAAGCTTTAGAAATCATGATTTTTGATCGATAGATACCCCCTAAATATAATCGATATATAATAATTTAAACCATCTAAAAGCTAATACTCAAAGTTACACTTTAATATCTACTAAGTATAGTATCAATGTCAATTGATTTTACAAAAAGAAATCAATTTATGAATTAGTTTCTGATTAATGTACTTGGTTATAATCTATATACAAACTTAAAGATAACTAATTGATCAAGCTCAACTAAATATGTACATGTCCTAAGTACATCATTTTTAATCGTTTAATTTCTAATTGTCATAATTAGACTTAATTATCACAGTTCTTAATCTCCGTTAACATAACATATCTCCGAGAAATATTAATTAATTAATAATAATAACTAATATTTCAGTAAGTTTTATTATTTATCATAAGGTTTACTTAAAACTACTTGGTCAAAAATTACTTACAAACATAAAGATAAGTAATTGCTCAAGTTCAACCGACTCTATACATGTTCCAAGTATAAAATTTTAATCGTCTAATTTCTAAATATCATAGTTAGACTTGATTATCATAATTCTTAATCTTAATTAACATAACACATCACCCATAAATATTCATTAATAAATTAATACTTCAATAAGTGTTTATATTTATAAGTTCATGAAAAGTAAAATAATATATACAAAAATAATAAATGTGAAATATGTTTTGAAATTACAAATGAGTAAAAACGTTACATAACTCTTTCAGCAAAAAATAACAGATACCTTTCCTTTGTGTTAAGATCAAATCATTCAATGTTTTTACAGACTAAATAAGAAAGTGAAGGTTTAATTTAAGCATTGTTGTTCATTCCGTTGTTGACTCTTTTTCTTCACTCACAAATTATGAAAGTTGGTATACTATTCCCTTTGTTTGGGTTGAGTTCATATCAGAAGTCACTTTTGAGAGCAAATTATTGGTTATATTTCTTGATCAAAACGTAAGTGATTTTCTTTTCTCCTTTTCAAAATATAAAATTATTTTTTTTATATTTTACATTATGAACACTCTTTTTGTTTTTTAGAGACAAAAAATAGCCGCATTTGTCCCGAAACATTTAATGGACTTTTATAATAATATGGATTTGGTGGCCAATGTATTTGTACTTAGTCGTTTTCAAATTGAGAATTTGAAATATCAAGAGTATCCAACATATGAAAATTACATCTTGCTATGTGGTGAGGTCAAGATTGTCATCAGCGAATTCACTAAACTTATTACGTTTGAAAGTCCATTTCCGAGATGTTTTTGTCTGTATCCGTGGTTCCTTCTATTCAAATTCTTAAGCATGATAGAAGACACCAAAGTTAATAATTGGTACGTCGTAAGTTTCTCGATTTATCTATTTTTGTTAGATATATATCGTATATACCTAAATTTCCTCAATAAGAACACTTACAATCATTGTAGATGTTGTTGGACGGATTGTCATGGGTAAACGAAAAAAAGGATGTAACACCCGAATATTTATTATTTTGAAGCCGGTGGCGAAAGAAAAGAAAATAAAGTCCAAAAGTCGAGGGACCAAACCCGCCAATGAAGAAAAGTTGGGAAATGTGGTGACATATGTAGGGAGAGGGCAGCCCACTCTCCCCACACTCACATTTCAGCTACAAAGAGAAGAATAGAGAGAAAGAGGAGAAAAAGAGGAAAAAAAAGTGTTGGTTCGGGTCGATTCGGGTCGCCAAAATCATCGTGAAGCAAGCCAAATCGAAGCTCTTGTCATTGTGCTCGTTTAGGTGAGTTCTAGGACCCCTCTTTTACTTGTTTTCAAACGATTTGGGGCTAGAAAACATCTGAAATCGAGTTTTTCGTATGTGTGTAAGTTGACCCGTTGTGTATGTGTATGCATATGTATGACGCGATTGTGACTTGATTTCTTGCTTGGTTGTGCTTGAATGATGTTATGGTATGCATCCCTAAGGTTTAGGATGGTCGATTTAGGCTTAAAATGGGTTTAGATGAGTTTGGAGGCCGAAAACCTTGGCTGCAGTCGGGTTGAACTGCATTCTGCATCAGTTAGGGCTAGGCGACCGACTGGAGGCCGAATGGAGGCCATACGGCCGACTAGGGTGCGATTGGGGTCCATTCGCACGATTGGGGTTCATTCGCACGATTGAAGGGCCAGTCGCATGGGGGTCATGCGACTGAAGGTCCATTCGCACGACTGGATGTTCATTCGCATAGGTGTTCATCCGTATTAGTTCAATCGCATGATGTTCAGTCGCATGAAGGCCATGCGACTGAAGGGTGTCCATACGCCCGAATAGGGCTGTTGAACCCGAGGAAGGTGTAGATTGACTTCTGACTTTCGGGGGAAAGTGCAGATGTAAGTGTCGATGTAAAGGTTCCCATAAGAGTTTTTAAGATGACGATCGAGGTCTTAGAAAGCATGTTGGACATGATGAGGGTGATGATGTTGCAAGTTTATGCACGTTATGTATGTATGATGTTGCCCTGTATGATAATGATGACTGTGTGTGTTATGTTCCTTGTTATGATGTATGTTTATCTTTCCCATAACTTTACGTGTTATGATAAGGAATGAACGAAGTATTATGTAACGTAAAGTGAAAGATAATGAAAGAGGAACGTGATGAATGAATGCATGTATTAATGAACGAATGAAATGTCTTGCACACATCGGATACGGGGTCCTGCTTGGTGATTGACCCAAAATGTAGAACCTCTACCGCTCACCCCTAGTACTGTGGCATACGTTTAGCTGTCATTCGTTGACTTCGGCCCAGTAGCTAAGACTGATAGTTACTCCTAGTACCGTGGCATACGTTTAGCTGTCATCCGTTGACTTCGGCCTGGTAGCTATGACTAACTGGGGTGTAGCGCATGGTATGGTTTGGGATGATGTCCGATGCGCAAGTAAGGTAATGGAAGAACGAATGAACGAATGAAGAAGATAATAATGAAATTATCTATGTGTACGTACGATGTGTGATCATGTAAAAGTAACGAACGGTTTATATGAAAGTAAAGTATGTTTTATTTATAAAACTAGAACTCACTCAACAACGCTGACTTTGATGTGTTTCCAGTTGGCAGGTAATGATTGCTGAGGATGGCACGGGCGACTACTCAGCTCTTTTGGGATGGCATTCTTTTTATTAATTTTTTTGCATTGTAATGCGAACAAACTATTTTTGTAATGAATGTTGTATTAGTTTGCAAAAGCATTCACATGGAAATGAAAGTTTGTTTTAGTTTACCGCTGCGATTTAAGAAATACAAATGTAATTATACGTTTTGTGTGCGATGAGAACCCAGCTGTAGGCGTCCCGGGAACGGGGCCTTACAAGTTGGTATCAGAGCCAAAGTTTAAGTGAAATGGGTAAATTTTCAGAATAAACCTAATCTTAAACTGAGAATGGGACGGAAAGGGAATGGGATGCCAAACTGAGTAGCTGCGTGCCATGAGGTATTTTCGTAAAGTTAACCGGTTTTATGTGCGCATGGTATGTGTTATGTGTTATATGTAGGTTTAAATACTAATGTAGTCAGGACAGGTAATACTTGGGGTATGAAGAGTAAAGTAAGTGGCTAATCACAACTGGCCACTGTAATTAGGGACTTACTATACTTGACATAAACTGAGTTGTTTCCTTGAATGACCATGTTGGTGTTTGAATCTTTTAGTGTGCGTGTGATGGCCGGAGGTAGATCTTCGAAAGCTTCTAGGGGTGGAGGTCACGGTGCTGAACCGCGACCTAAGAGAGGGAGACCCAGAGTTGAGAGGGTGGTTCATGAGGAACCAGAGATCCCTCATCCGGAGGGTGGCGACGAAAGCACCAATCTGAGAGCCTCAGTAAAAGAGGCTGTTGTAGAAGAAGTCCATCCGGTCATGCAGACAATCTTACCGTCTGTGGTGACTGAAGTTATTAAGGCTGTACGAGAAGGGGAAAGAAAAGAAAGAAACAGATCCTCTGGGGAACGGGAACAACCAGAGCTGGAAACGGTTCTGTCTGATGATGAAGAGGAAGAAGAAGAGCCTGTGCCAGAGCCAGTGCGAGGATGTAATTATGGGGCTTTTATGAGATACAAGCCCCCTACTTTTGATGGAAATGGCACTGCTGCAGCCGCTCACCGGTGGGTGAGGGAAATGGAAGCTGTTCTCGATATCAGCGAGTGCCGAGAAGACCAAAAGGTGAAGTTTGCTACCCACTCTTTTGTGGATTCAGCTCTGTGCTGGTGGGACAACATTCTCCAAGCTGAGGGTAGTAGGGCCATTGGGAAAATGAAATGGCCTGAGCTGAGAAGGTTGGTGATTGAGGAATTTTGTCCTCATCGGGAAATGGATAAGTTGGAAAGGGAGTTTTTGCAGTTGGAGGCTGGAGCCATGACACACCAGCAGTATACCACCATGTTTAATGAAATGGCACGGCTTGTGCCTGATCAGGTGACGCCTCTGTCTCGGAAAATCAAGAGGTACATTCAGGGTCTACCGGTGGATGTTCGCCGGCATATGATCGCCGCCCGGCCAAGCACGTTTAGGTCGGCGGTTGATTTGGCAGGAAGGCTGTATGATGAGCGGGAGGTGGTGGTGACTGAAGCAAGTAAGAAGGGTGGTGGTGATCGGAACTGGAACGGGAAACGGTTTGGTCAGGGTGATGCCCCGATGGGTAACAAAAAGGCACGGGTGGATGAACGCCGGGTGGTCACATCAAGTGCGGGGTCGAAAAGGTGTGGCAAGTGTGGAAGGGAGCACAGCGGGGAATGTAGGTTTGGGTCAAACTTGTGCTTCAAGTGTGGGAAGACACGGCATATGGCGAAGGATTGCATGTCGAGCAAATGTTTTAACTGTGGGGAAACTGGTCATATGAACAGAGATTATAAGAAGTCGAGGACTAAGGGTTCAGGGTGAAGAAGACGGGAAGTGATGGACCGAGGGCGAGCGCCAGGGTGTTCACCATGATACAGGAGGAGGCTAGGACGGACCCTGACCTTGTGTCCGGTACGTTTCTAGTGAACCAGACTTTAGCTTCTGTGTTATTTGATTCGGGTGCTAGTAAGAGTTTTATTTCTGCTGCTTTCTGTGCTAAGCTGCCTGTTAGTAGTAGACGTGTTGATGCGCCCTTTGATGTAGAAACTGCCATAGGTAAGTCTACCAGGATTTCTGAGATGATAGAGAAGTGTGATGTGGAACTTGAGGGTCACAAGTTTCCTGTTAGACCGTTTTTGATGACCTTGGGTGGTTTCGATTTGGTTCTTGGGATGGATTGGTTGGCGGATTTCGAGGCGAACATTGTGTGTCGCAAGAAGATGGTTCGGTTGACAGCGCCTGACGGAAGTTTGGTAACGGTTTATGGTGATCGGGTTACTACGATTCCGAAGGTGATCTCAATGGCGGTGGCGGGAAAGTGTATGAGGCGTGGATGTAGCGCCTACTTGGCTTATCTAAAGGATGTGGATACACCAACACCACAACTAGCCGATGTACCGGTTGTGTGACTTTCCAGACGTGTTCCCAGAAGACTTATCAGGAGTGCCACCTGACAGAGAAATTGAATTTCAGATTGATCTGATACCGGGTGCCAACCTGTTGCCAAGGCACCGTATCGATTGGCTCCAACCGAGATGAAAGAGTTGATGGAGCAGCTGCGAGAGCTGCTTGATAAGGGGTTCATTAGACCGAGTATCTCTCCTTGGGGTGCTCCAGTCCTATTTGTAAAGAAGAAGGATGGTAGTATGAGGATGTGCATTGATTACCGCGAACTGAACAAGTTGACAGTGAAGAACCGCTACCCCTTACCGAGGATAGATGATTTGTTCGATCAGCTTCAGGGTGCTAGTTGGTTCTCGAGGATAGATCTTCGATCTGGTTATCATCAGTTGAAGGTGAAGGAGCAAGATATCCCTAAAACAGCTTTCCGTACGCGTTATGGTCATTACGAGTTTCTTGTCATGTCCTTTGGTTTGACCAACGCGCCAGCTGCTTTTATGGATCTGATGAACCGTGTGTGTCGGCCTATGTTGGATAAATCAGTGATTGTGTTATTGATGATATCCTGATTTATTCAAAGAGCGAGATTGAGCATGCCGGCCACATTCGAGAGGTTCTAGAGACGTTGAGAAGGGAGAAACTGTATGCTAAATTCTCCAAGTGCGTATTCTGGTTGCGCGAAGTTCAGTTTTTAGGTCATGTGGTGAATCCTGATGGGATTATGGTTGACCCGGCGAAGGTGGAGGCGGTTATGCAATGGAAGTCACCAAAGGCGCCATCCGAGATCCGTAGTTTCTTGGGCTTGGCGGGCTACTATAGAAGATTCATCCAAGACTTCTCTAAGATTGCTTCTCCACTAACTAAGTTGACCCGAAAGGATGTGAAATTTGTATGGGGTCAAGCTCAAGAGAAGGCATTCGAAGAGCTGAAGGCAAGACTGACTCAAGCTCCTGTTCTGTCATTACCCGATGGAAGCGAAGATTTGGTGGTTTATTCTGATGCTTCCTACTCAGGGTTGGGGTGTGTGTAATACAGAGAGGGAAGGTTATAGCCTATGCATCTCGACAGTTAAAGGTTCATGAGGTCAATTATCCTACTCATGACTTGGAGCTAGCAGCCGTGGTCTTTGCACTAAAGATTTGGAGGCACTATCTCTACGGGACGAAGTGCACCATATTCACCGATCATAAAAGCTTGAAGTATTTCTTCGAGCAAAAGGACCTGAACATGAGGCAGAGGAGATGGTTGGAACTTATAAAGGATTATGATTGCGAGATCCATTACCATCCAGGCAAAGCTAATGTGGTGGGGGATGCCCTTAGTCGAAAGGAAAGGCCCGAACCGATTCGGGTGAAAGCTTATCAACTAATCATGACATCTGATGTGATGAAGCAAATCAAGGAGTTTCAAGATGAGGCATTGAAAGAAGATCATCTTAACTCGGAAAGAATGAGAGGTCTGGATGGGGAATTGGGTGAAAACACACTCGGTGTTGGAACTCGATTCGGTCGTGTGTGGATTCCTCGTTTTGGGGATCTACGGGTGAAGATAATGGATGAAGCCCACAAGACTCGATACTCCATTCATCCTGGTGCCACGAAAATGTACCATGACATGAAGAAAGATTATTGGTGGCCGGGTATGAAGCGCGACGTGGTGGAGTATGTGAGTAAGTGCCTTACTTGCTTACAGGTGAAGGCAGAGCATCAAAAGCCGTATGGAAGATACAACCTTTGGATATACGAGAATGGAAATGGGAGCACATCCCCATGGACTTCATTACGAAGCTGCCGCGTACCCCGAAAGGGTACGATGCCATATGGGTGATAGTTGATCGTCTGACGAAGAGCGCTCATTTTCTACCGATCCGCGAGACGTATTCATCTAAGAGGTTGGCTGATCTATTCATCAAGGAAATTGTATCTCGTCATGGTGTGCCGGTGTCTATTGTGTCTGATCATGACACTCGGTTTACATCTAAATTTTGGAAGAAATTCCACGACGCTATGGGGACGAGGTTACATATTAGCACGGCTTATCATCCCCAGACTGATGGTCAGTCAGAAAGGACCATTCAGACACTCGAAGACATGCTCCGGGCATGTGTGATCGATTTTGGTGGAAGTTGGGATGACCACCTGCCGTTAGCTGAATTCTCATACAACAACAGCTATCATGCCAGTATTGGTATGCCACCATATGAGATGCTATACGGTAGGAGATGCAGAACACCCGTTTGTTGGGGTGATATTGGTCAGAAGGAATTGGGGAGCGTCGAGGTAATCGAGGCTACGACAGAGAAGCTTGAAAAGATTAAAGCCTTCATGAAGGCAGCCAAGGATAGACAGAAGTCGTATGCCGATAAGCGACGTAGGCCAATTGAGTTCCAGGTGGGTGACCGGGTTATGCTGAAGGTCTCACCTTGGAAGGGTATTATCAGATTCAGAAAGCGGGGCAAGTTGAGCCCAAGATATATAGGCCCTTTCCGAATATTGCTCGAGTAGGAGAGGTGGCCTATAGATTGGAGTTGCCGGATGAGTTAAGTGGAATTCACCGACATTCCATGTATCTCATTTAAGGAAGTGCTTAGCAGATGAAGATATGATTGTCCCATTGGAAGATATTGAAGTAGACGAACGGCTCAACTAAGTGGAGCAACCAGTGGCAATCATCGATCGTAAAGAAAAGAGGCTAAGGAATAAAGTGGTTCCTCTTGTGCGTGTACAGGGGAAGCACAGGAAGGGATCCGAGTCAACGTGGGAGACTGAAGAAGAAATGAGACAGCATTATCCGCGTTTGTTCGATGAATAACATGTTTCGAGGACGAAACCTATTTAAGGGGGTTGACTTGTAACACCCGAATATTTATTATTTTGAAGCCGGTGGCGAAAGAAAAGAAAATAAAGTCCAAAAGTCGAGGGACCAAACCCGCCAACGAAGAAAAGTTGGGAAATGTGGTGACATATGTAGGGAGAGGGCAGCCCACTCTCCCCACACTCACATTTCAGCTACATAGAGAAGAATAGAGAGAAAGAGGAGAAAAAGAGGAAAAAAAAGTGTTGGTTCGGGTCGATTCGAGTCGCCAAAATCGTCGTGCAGCAAGCCGAATCGAAGCTCTTGTCATTGTGCTCGTTTAGGTGAGTTCTAGGACCCCTCTTTTACTTGTTTTCAAACGATTTGGGGCTGGAAAACATCTGAAATTGAGTTTTTCGTATGTGTGTAAGTTGACCCGTTTGTGTATGTGTATGCATATGTATGACGCGATTGTGACTTGCTTTCTTGCTTGGTTGTGCTTGAATGATGTTATGGTATGCATCCCTAAGGTTTAGGATGGTTGATTTAGGCTTAAAATGGGTTTAGATGAGTTTGGAGGCCGAAAACCCTCGGCTGCAGTCGGGTTGAACTGCATTCTGCATCAGTTAGGGCTAGGCGACCGACTGGAGGCCGAATGGAGGCCATACGGCCGATTAGGGTGCAATTGGGGTCCATTCGCACGATTGGGGTTCATTCGCACCATTGAAGGGCCAGTAGCATAGGGGTCATGCGACTGAAGGTCCATTCGCACGATTGGATGTTCATTCGCATAGGTGTTCATCCGTATTAGTTCAATCGCATGATGTTCAGTCGCACGAAGGCCATGCGACTGAAGGGTGTCCATACGCCCGAATAGGGCTGTTGAACCCGAGGAAGGTGTAGATTGACTTCTGACTTTCGGGGGAAAGTGCAGATGTAAGTGTCGATGTAATGGTTCCCATAAGAGTTTTTAAGATGACGATCGAGGTCTTAGAAAGCATGTTGGACATGATGAGGGTGATGATGTTGCAAGTTTATGCACGTTATGTATGTATGGTGTTGCCCTGTATGATATGATGACTGTGTGTGTTATGTTCCTTGTTATGATGTATGTTATCTTTCCCATAACTTTACGTGTTATGATAAGGAATGAACGAAGCATTTTGTGACGTAAAGTGAAAGATAATGAAAGAGGAACGTGATGAATGAATGCATGTATTAATGAACGAATGAAACGTCTTGCACACATCGGATACGGGGTCCTTCTTGGTGATTGACCCTAAATGTAGAACCTCTACCACTCACCCCTAGTACTGTGGCATACGTTTAGCTGTCATTCGTTGACTTCGGCCCACTAGCTAAGACTGATGATTACTCCTAGTACCGTGGCATACGTTTAGCTATCATCCGTTGACTTCGGGCCGGTAGCTATGACTAACCGGGGTGTAGCGCATGGTATTGGTTTGGGATGATGTCCGATGCGCAAGTAAGGTAATGGAAGAACGAATGAACGAATGAAGAAGATAATAATGATATTATCTATGTGTACGTACGATGTGTGATCATGTAAAAGTAACGAACGGTTTTATATGAAAGTAAAGTATGTTTTATTTATAAAACTAGAACTCACTCAGCAACGCTGACTTTGATGTGTTTCCAGTTGGCAGGTAATGATTGCTGAGGATGGCACGGGCGACTACTCAGCTCTTTTGGGATGGCATTCTTTTGATTAATGTTTTTGCATTGTAATGCGAACAAACTATTTTTGTAATGAATGTTGTATTAGTTTGCAAAAGCATTCACATGGAAATGAAAGTTTGTTTTAGTTTTCCGCTGCGATTTAAGAAATACAAATGTAATTATACATTTTGTGTGCGATGAGAACCCAGCTGTAGGCGTCCCGGGAACGGGGCCTTACAAAGGACGATACCATTTTGTTTTGGTTCTTCAAGATGCGACGTAAGTCAATGATTGCATAAATATTTAAATTTTTTTATAATTTCGCCGTATATAAAATATAATAAATTTCTTTGTGATTCTAAAATTAAATACATGTGTCACGGTCACATAATACAGATGCTTTTATATGACTCGAAGGAGACAAATATGTTTAGAACTTATCTAGCAATCGCAAGAAATTCTATAGTGTATGCATCTCGAGTGAAGTTGGTTCATTTACCAGAGGGTATGTATTACCTTATAAATATATATTTTTTAAATGAACAGTATTTCAAAACCTCTATACCTTACCTAAACTTATACATTTTCTTTTGTTTTCAGAAAATATTTTGATTTCTACAGATTTAACAACGATTGCCTATGAACCAAACATGCCCGAGGCACGTGATATTGAAAAGATTGGTCGTCCTTAGAGTCCATGTTCATTTTAACATGATTACAATGAACTCTTTAATTACTTCTATGGTTAGACGTTTATTTTTAATGTTTTGGCCTTTCTTGCGTTCTAATTTTAATTTGATGTAACGAAATTACAAATAACTTATATTCCTATCTCATGCATTAACTATAAAAACATAATCTCATATTCATATTATAAATTTTGTATTTTGTAAAAGAACAGAAGAAAGACAAATGTAATCAAATCATAAACACACACATTATACTTAAACACTGATTATTACAACGAGCGTGCTTGAAACCAACAACCCTAATAAATGAAGATATAAAGTGTGAACTAATCACCACACAAAATATCATTCTCACAATGTGTGTAGACAATATTATTATAAGCATTAATTAGTAGAACTATGTTTTACTTTGCATAATATTCATTCATATTAGTGTATCGTGTAACCACACTTTTCTTCACCTAAATACTAATTCATAGGAGAATTATATTATACAGATAATTAGTCAATATTTGTGAACGAAGGTGTCATCATGGTTGCCCTACTGGTTGAAATAATCATATTTGAGATATTAACGAGGCTGCCAACAAAGGTCGTATGTCGTTTTAAGTCTGTTTGTAAGGAATGGTATGCATTCCTATCAACAGAAGACTTTGCAAGGGTACATTGCTCCCGCTCATTAAATTCATCTAATCAAAGAATCCTCTTAATTGGTGACCAAATGTGCTATGTTCATCCAATTGACTTTCAAACTGGTGATTATGGGCCAAGCACCATCGTCGCATTTCAATTTCATGATTTCTCGATTCGTTCACATTTGGATGGATTGTTGTGTGTTCGCTTGAATCATACATCTGAGTTGCTTCTTTGGAATCCAGTCACCGGTGCTTACAAGTATTTGTCAACACCTCATTGTCATTGCCATGGCTTCTTTCAACATAATGCTGATGCTATTGGTTTGTACATTGATGCTTACGTTGATTACAAGGTCTTGCATGTAAAGCGTAGGTGTGGTGTACTTTGTGCATCTATTTATTCTAGGAAATTAGCCTCTTGGAGAAATATACCTTTCGTAACAAGACCGGAGTACGTTATCCCCGCCTTCTCTTGGTCAACTGCTACGTTATGTGCTAATACTTTATATTTCACTGTTTGCGAGTGCTTGGTTGGAGGTAAAAATGTGGTGATTTGTTTTTATGTTAATTCAGAGCAGCTTAAGGAGATAAGCTTTCCACCGGTTCCTTCTGCAGGAATTTATTTTGGAGATTTAGTGAATGTAAAAAATGAACTTCACATGTTTGTTAGTACTGGCATACGCGAGATGTCAGTTGAGTTATGGTTGCTACAAGGGGAGCACTGGATCAAGGTCTTGTCATGTTCTCCGATCCCTTCTATCCCGCTGTCATTATGGTGTGACATAACACATTTTATGACAAATGGTAATTGGTTTGTGATGACCAATTTGGGAAACCTTTATGAAATTAAAATGGATGTAGAGCCATTGGAATGTTTTTATTCTGTTACTTCATTTCGTGGTTCCACGGGTGTAGTTTTTGTGGAGACCTTCGTTTCACCAGCTCTTTCGTTTGACTTTTCACTTAATGTTTTTTCAGTTATGATGCTCAGAAGACATGTAGTCTACTGTTATTGTAATGATGTTTTCATAAATTGATTGTCTATGATAAGTCTCTTTTATTTAATTTACAAGGTATTTATCAATTTACAATGACTAATGGGCAACCAAAAGATCATATTGATGTTTCTACCTCGCATGCATCTACGTCAGTTGAAAAACAAAAAGAGTACAAGGCGCGATATTATGCTTCACATAAAGAGAATGGGCAATCAAAAGATTGTAATGATGTTTCTACCTCAAGTGCATCTACGTCAGCTGAAAAAAGAAAAGAGTATAATAGACGATATTATGCTTCTTGCAAAGAAAATAACAAGCTATCAAAGATTGGTGCAAGCCATGTCCCCCACAGTGATCCAATAATGGAAAGGACGCCATTAAGAATCTTGAAAACTAATAGTAGTCATATAACACAAATGCGAAAACAGAATGTGTCATGTAGTTCGACTGAAAAACGAAAGGCTCGAGACGAAGTATGCTATGATACACGGAAAGCCGATGGAAAACATAATTCAAATGGTATTCAAATTAGATGTGCTCCAACTAATGATAGTACTCCGACAACAACACTACCCTCTATAAATGACGAAGTCATGCCTGAAATATCACGAGGTTTATATTTTATTGAATAATGCTTTCAGTATTAAAGTTGACATCTTTTCATCTTTCGTCACTTAATACTTGGAATTCCTTAGGTATTCGAATTCAACCACGGACACTTTTACCTCAATTTTCTAACGTTATTGATCAACCATCCATCCGAGATGAGATGATAGAAGAGGACCCATATAATTTTGTTTACAATGGTAGACCTAGAGACCATCGTGTCTCCAATGAAGTCTTACCTGAAACATCACAAGGTTTCTATTTATTTATCAAAGTTTTTTCATTAAACTTGACATCTTTTACAACTCTAGTTACTTATAACAAAAATTCCTTAGGTGTTCGAATTCAACCATCTATTTGAAACATTTCGGGCATAGAAGAGGATCCGTATGATTTTGTTTATGATGGTATACCTAGAGATCATCGTGTCTTAAAAGAACGTAGTCCATGTCCTCATTGTGGAGCAAAACGATTCACATTTGAATTTGCAACCTTTTGTTGTATGAGTGGAGAAACAATATTAGCAAATTCAGAAATTCCTGATGAATTGTACCAACTTTTCACGTCGCAAGATGAAGTTGGAAAAATGTTTAGGCAAAACATACGTGCTTATAACACCAATTTTTCTTTCGCCTCAATGGGTGTGACGTTAGATGATACAATGAACAATATGAGAGACAGTGTCTATACGTTTCGTGCACATAAAGGAATATATCACAAAATCGACCAATTAGTTTCGAGGGATGGAAAACCTAGGTATTTACAGTTGTATTTTTATGATCCTGATACCGAGTTAGATCATAGACTCCAATGGCCCAATCTTGATCGAAGCATCACTGAGATGGTGACACGTGCTCTTTCTACAAACCCATATGTGAACACATTTCGAAGTCTTGCGGAACTAGGACCTCTAGACAACTATAGAGTCGTTGAGAACGTGCTTTTGTTTGGTGGTAGATTGCTACAACAGTTTGCTGTGGATGTTTACATAAAGATTGAGACGCAACGTTTACAATTTTGTGAACGAAACCAGGCTAAGATAAGAGCAGATCTGTATCAAGGTATGTGGATTGCGTTAATGCTGGTGAGGTTAATCCAAACAGAGTGGGACAACGGATTGTCTTGCCTGCATCTTTCATCGGAGGGCCTCGCGACATGCGTCGTCGGTTTCTAGATGCGATGACTTTAGTTCAAGATGACGGAAAGCCTGATTTGTTCCTTACAGTGACGTGTAATCCTCGGTGGCCTGAGATATGTGATAATTTGAAAGTTGGTCAAACTGCACAAGATCGTCCAGAGCTTGTTTCAAGAGTGTTTCGTGCTAAATTAGAGGATCTTAAGGAACAACTCTTCAAGAAACATATTCTAGGAGAAGTCAAAGCATACGTTTATGTCATCGAGTTTCAAAAGCGTGGTTTGCCACATGCACATTTTCTTCTTATCATGTACCCGCAACACAAAATCAATAATCCCGACCATTATGATAAGATTGTGTGTGCTGAAATTCCCGACATATCAAGATATCCCAAATTGCATGAGCTTGTTGTCAAGCACATGATTCATGGTCTTTGCGGACATTTACGAACAAACAATCCTTGCATGCAGGGTGATCCTCCAATTTGTCATTTTCGCTATGCCAGGCAGTTTAATGAACAGACAACACAAGGAGACGATGCATATCCATTATACCGAAGGAGAAATAATGGAATAAAAGTGGATGTACGAGGAAAAACTCTTGATAATAGATGGTTGTCCCATATAACCCAAGGCTTTTAATGATGTTCAACTGTCACATGAATGTAGAGGTTTGCTCAAGTATAAAATCTGTGAAATATTTATTCAAATATGTTTACAAAGGACATGATAAACAAGTTATTCAAATCAATCAAGATGAGCAAGAGATTGTCATTAATGAGATAAAGAGATTTCAAGATGCACGCTATATATCACCCCCGAGGCTATATGGCGCATTTTTTCCTTCTCTCTTTCTTAAATTTATCCTGCTGTGTTGGCCTTACAACTACATCTTCCTAATCATCAAATGGTTAGATTTAGAGATAATGATATAATGTCTGAAATTATTGACAGAGAAAGAGATAAAAGAACCATGTTGACTGCATTTTTTGATACAATAGAGTAGATGAAACAGCAAGACAATATTTGTATAAAGATTTTCCAAAACATTTCACGTGGAATGTAGGCTCGCGTCGTTGGAATCGTCGTTTGCAAAACCACACAGAGGTCGTATTGTTTATGCTAATCCAGCTGAAGGAGAAAGGTACTATTTACGTCTACTTTTATCAAATGTTAAAGGGCCTACTTCTTTTGAAGATCTTTGCACAGTTAATGGCGTAAAGCACATGACGTTTCGAAAAGCATCTCTTGAGATAGGCTTAATTGAGAACGATGAAAGTTTATCGCAATCTCTCGCAGAAGCGTCTCTATTTCAGTTTCCCAATGCTCTTAGAAGGTTATTCGCAACTATAATAATTTTTTGCGAACCTGGAGATGTCCGAAAGTTATGGAATGACCACTTTGACTCTTTATCTGAAGACCATAGGTTAAATTGTCATAGTCGTGAACGAGTGCAAAATATAGTTCTTACTGAAATTAGGGTGTTTCTACAATCTATGGGTAAAAATCTCCATGATTTCGATCTTCTGGACATAACAGAAGATGCTCACTTACAATATGTACGTCATCGTGAGGTGCAAGAGGAGTATGCGATAGTTGTTGAAGCTGAACACTTATGTGCCAAACATTCACTTCATTCGGACCGAAAAGTCGTGTTTGATGAGATAATTACGCACGTGGATAATGATTTAACAGGTGTGTTCTTTATAGATGGTCCAGGTGGAACGGGAAAAACTTTTTTGTACAAAGCTTTGCTTGCTGAAGTTCGTTCACGTGGTCTTATTGCTCTCGCAACAGCTTCATCGGGTGCTGCAGCCAATAATATGCCAGGTGGGAGAACGGCTCACTTGAGATTCAAGATTCCCATAAATCTTAACAATAATTCAATGTGCAACATCAAAAAACAAAGTGGGGCTGCTGAACTACTTAGGTCATCTAAAATAATCATTTGGATGAAGCATCAATGGCAAAACGACAGGCGATCGAGGCTGTTGATCGGACATTGCAAGACATCATAGGCGTTAGTCTCCCATTTGGTGGAAAGATAATGGTTATGGGAGGTGATTTCAAACAGGTGTTGCCGGTTATTAAACGTGGCACTCGAGCACAAATTGTAGACTCTAGCCTACGAATGTCGCCTCTTTGGTCTTTGACTAAAAAGATGCGGTTGACCATAAATATGAGAGCGCTTAATGACCCGTGGTTTTCTGATTTTCTTTTGAGAGTCGGTGATGGAACTGAAGAATCAATTGAAGGAACATTTATTCGCATACCGGATGACATGACAATTCCATGCACCATTCGAGAAAACTCTATAAAAGAATTGATTAATGCCATCTTTCCATCTATTTCAAACAATTTGTATTCTTCGGATTATATAATCTCCCGAGCAATATTATCAACTCAAAATGAGAGTGTTGATGAGATTAATGATCAAATGATCGACATTTTTCAAGGGGAGGAAAAAATTTACTATAGTTTTGATGAAGCAGAAGACGATCATAACAACTTCTATCCAATCGAGTTCTTAAACTCAGTAACTGTGAGTGGTTTGCCGCCTCATAAGCTTCGCCTAAAATTGGATGTCCCATATTATTGTTGCGGAATATCGATCCATCACATGGTCTATGTAATGGCACAAGATTGATATGTAAAGGATTCCAACACAATGTTATTAATGCAGAAATAGCTGTGGGCCAACATATTGGGAAAAGGGTATTTTTGCCAAGAATCCCTCCATCTCTTTCTGAAGATGACATGTTTTGGACCAAAAGAACCAATGAGCCAAGATCAGAAAACCTCTAAGTCCCACACGGTATCACAACAACTGCTGAAAGCCTCATCAGTAGTTTGACAAGTGCTGAAGACTTCAACAGCTGAAGATCAAGTGCTGAAGACCTTAACAGCTGAAGAATCAAAGTACTGAAGTACAACAGCTAAAGAACACAAGTGCTGAAGCTGAAAGACCAAAGTACTGAAGCACAACAGCTGAAGAGTTCACAAGTGCTGAAGATCAACAACTGATGTACAAAGTCTGAAGACAAAGACTGAAGACATCAGCTGATGATATCTACTGAAGTCATCAGCTGATGAACACCTGAAGGTCAAAGTCTGAAGATCAAGTACTGAAGCCTCAGTAGTTTGTCACAACTGCTGAAGAGTACTTCTTCAGTAGTTGTGATATCAGTAGTTTTATTTTCTATGTTTCAGTAGTTTTGTAAAACGACTGAAGAGCTTGTTCTTCAGTCGTTGTAGTTTCAGTAGTTTTATATTTTGTACTTAACTTGCTGATATGTTCTCAGTAGTTGTGAACATTTCAGTAGTTTGTTAAGAATTTGTTATTTCTGTATTGGATCTGCCAGTTGTCACCTTCCGTGATAACAGCAGTGACTGTTGCACTCTATATAAGGAGTGACAACCTATTGTAATCAGTGAATGAGATGAGGAATTGAATGGAATGAATGATTGATTCGATTAGAAATATTCTTCATCTATAAACATTCCTAGAAATCAGAAATACATATTCTCTCCCAATAACTGTATGCGATCTTAATGCTCACAAATATCGTTAGCTTGCTACAATTTGTCTAATTCGTGTTTGTATTCCGCTGCGTTATATTTTGAAACATCAAACTTGTGATCACTGATCCTGTCAAATGGTATCAGAGCAGGTTAATCATTGATCGATCTAATAATTGATCATTGAAACTGCTATTCAAGATCCAAGTTTAATTGAATTAGCTTTTGTTTTTGCAAGAAACGGTTATAAAGATTGAATTTTCTGTATTTCTGCTCATTCATCCTGAGATCTTTTCTTGGTTCTCATTGAGTTTGTTGTGGTTTGTCTAAAACTTTTTTAAAACTTGAACTAAACTGTTTTTGAACTGAAAATGACCACTCCCTCCAATGATCCTCACAATACTGGTTCCTCAACCAAGCCTCCTATGCTGGTTAGGAATGAGTATAACATATGGCAAAGACGTATGCTCCATCACTGTCTGTTAACAGCGCAGGGTGTTGGACATCAGTGTACATGTTCCACACAAGCCTATGGTGAATAACCCGGAAACCAATCAAATGGTTCCGAAGAGGAGGGAGCAATACTCAGATGAGGATAAAAAGTTGCTTGAGATTGATGCAAAAGCCCATGGAATTCTGGCC
Organism: Flaveria trinervia; assembly: GCA_025506515.1. Classification (NCBI taxonomy): domain Eukaryota; kingdom Viridiplantae; phylum Streptophyta; class Magnoliopsida; order Asterales; family Asteraceae; genus Flaveria; species Flaveria trinervia. The sequence goes on from CM046442.1 coordinate 41,175,631, forward strand.
ATGGCTTTGCCCAATGAAATCTATTCTGGGCTAATGCATCATGAAACTGCCCATGACCTCTGGATTGCTTTGAAAGAACAATTTGGAGGAACAGATGAGGTCTTGGCAAATAATAGACAAATTCTTGCCCAACAATATGAGACATTCTCTCATAGAAAGGGTGAGACACTGACTCAACAATATGAGCGGTTTTCTTGTTTGATCTCTGAACTAAAAATGGTCAAACTTGAATACACCATATTCGATGAATAATAGATTTCTGAGATCACTGCCTGAGAGATGGGACACATATACTATTGTCCTACGCTCCAGTGCAAGTTTGGACAAACTATCTCTCACCCAACTCCATGGGAAATTGCTCACTTTTGAGAGAGAGATAGAACAGAAGAGAAAGCTGTCTTCATCTGGAAAGCTCACTGAAGACTTTATACAAGGCAACACTGCCTTGGTGGGGCATGAGTCAGAATATGCTTCATCTGAATGCCAGTATGATGAGCATATTAATTTCTCTTCGAGCACTTCTAATTCTGCATTTGTAAGTGTTGATGGTCAGTTTACTGGAGGTAATAATGACAATTTATGTTTCATTATGGATGATCTCAAGGGGATTGCTGATGATGACTTAGAAGAGATGGATATTTTGAGCCAAATGGCCTTGATAAATATCAGATCTTAGAAGTTTACACAAAGAACTGGAAGAAAATTCCCAGGACTCTCTGGCAAAACAAAGTTGGTTTTGACAAGAGCAAGTTGAGGTGTCACAAATGCCAACGGCTTGGACACTTTGCAAGAGAGTGTAGATCAACTGGATCAAACTCTACTGCACCCTTTGTGACTTTTCCTGGCAATAGTCAACAAAACAGAGGGCAACATCCTGTCACATCTAGTCATCATCCTCAACAACAATCTCCGGCATATTTTGTTCCTCAGGGTCAAATGCCATATCAGTACCCTTGTTATTACATGCCACAGTCAATCAAGTTCAAGTTCCTATGACACCACAACCTCATGCATTACCAGAACCTCAGCCTTCCCTATCTCATCACAACCTCATCTCAACAACACAGCTTCTTCACCCCAGGAGTTGTTGACTGGAGCAGTTTACCAGATGACTTGTCTGGTCATGATCAATTGTTCTCAGGTGCTGTCAACATGGTGGTGACAGTCCCTTTGGGAATCTAGCTCTTATGGCTTTGGAGTCTGCTGATACTTCATCTTCCAATGCCTCTACACCTCAGGTATCACAGGTATCCTCTAAGGCAAAAGCTAAATTATGTTCTGAACAATGCATAGCAGCATTTGCTTCCATTAGAGAAGCAAATGTAGCTTTAATTAATAAGAACATTGAGCTAGAACAAATAATTTCCAAAAACAAAGCTGAGTTTGAGTTTGTGCTCAAAAGTAAAAATGATGAGGTTTATAAACTGAATTGCAAAATAATTGATGATAAGGCTAGAGAAGATGTACTTCTAGAGAAGTACAAGATCTCAAAGAAACCCTTGCAGTTACCCAGGTCGAGTGTGATAGATGGGTACAATCATGCAAAGGTTTTGAAATGCTTCTTAGTAAGCAATCTGCTTCAAATGTGAAGTTTGGAATTGGTTACAAACACTGCTCCACCTACAGATTTTACCCCAAGAGCAGAGTAGAATCTGATGGTGAGAGTGATAACCAATCCATCAATCATGTGATCTACCTTCTGATACAGCACAATCAGAAGTAGCAGTCAGCATCAAGTCCTCTTTGAACCTATCAGCTGATGTTGATGGTCCAAATGCTGACATTCACATGATCAATAAGTGATCAACTCAGGAGTCAATCCTGAGGTCCTAAAAGGACTGGAGAGCAGGATTCAACTCCTGAAGTTCAAACTTCAACTGCTGTCAGTACTGAAGAGAAGAAAACTGGCAGTAGAAAGAGTTTGAAGACTACTAAAGATGCTGTCAAGAAAGCAACCAATGCTTCCAAAGCATTGAAGAACAAGTCTTCTGTTGCTTCACCATCTTTAGTTGATGATCAACCTAAGATGAAGAAGAAACCATGTGAAGTATGTGGTTGTTCAATCATCTTACAGATGATTGTTGGTACAAAAGAGGTTCCAAACTCAAACAAAAAGAAGAAATTAATGAGAAAATGGTAAAAATGAAAATGAGTTTGAGACCACATTTGTATCAGCAACATCAAATCCTGTAACCCTTAAGTCCTTAAAGCAATCCAAAAAGGAAGGAGTTAAACAGGTGACAGCTGAGGGTGCTCAAAAGAAGAGGTGTGCAACATAGGACCTTATCTAACTCCACTAGCAATGTGTCTGATGAGCTGAAAGCTTTATCACAAAATCAGACACAGCTGGTGATGATGGTACAACATCTGTTGGGTAGAGTTAACCAACTAGATTCTCCTATGTTGAAACCACAGAAAAGGAGGTCTAAGCCAAAGGACTCTCTTCTACACCATCTTCTTCTTCTCAGGCTGTTGTTACAAATAAACATGCTAGTTTACCATCTATTGATGAGACCAGGCCCAAAACCAAAAAGGTTTGGGTCTCTAAAACTAACTGATTGTTTATTATTGCAGGTTCTTCAACATGCCAAAGTAGCATCTGGTATGTAGACAGTGGGGGATCTATGCACATGACTGGGAACATCTCTCTTCTTCATGACTACTCTCAAGGAAAGAAGGGATTTGTCTCTTTTGGCAATGATGCTAGGGGTTACATCATCGGTAAGGGCTTTGTCTCCAATGGAGAAATCAAATTTGATGATGTTAATCATGTGGAAAATCTCAAGTACAACCTCTTGAGTGTCAGTCAAATGTGTGATAGAGGCCATGTTGCCCTTTTCACAAGTCAAAACTGTAGGATTCTGTCATCCAAAGTTTTGCACTTGATTGACAAGGTGTTGGATGATCACACTCTCCTGAAAGCCAACAGGACAGGAAGAGTGTATGCCTTAGATCTCTCTAAGAAGATAGATCTCAAAGGCAATCCTTGCCTATTTTCCAAAGCTCTTTTCAAGAATCTAAACTGTGGCACAGGAGGCTGGTCATGTCAATCTCAAAAACATGAATCAGCTTAGCCACAATAGTTTAGTCAGAGGCTTACCAATAAAGGAGTTCCACTGTGATGAACATGCACTGCTTGTTTAAAAGAAAAAACAGCACAAGGTCTCATTTCCTCCTATTGAAGTGTCCAAGTCCACTGCCTGCTTGTAATTACTTCATATGGATCTATTTGGTCCTGTGAGAGTAATGAGCATGGCAAGAAGAAATACTGTCTGGTAATTGTGGATGATTACTCCAGATTTGTATGGACTTTCTTTCTACATTCAAAGGATGAGGCTGCTCAGAAGATTATCCACTTTGTGCTGTACATTGAGAAGCAGTATTCCCTTCCAGTCAAGTGTATTAGGAGTGATAATGGAACTGAGTTCAGAAATCATACACTTGATGACTTCTATCTTTCAAAGGGAATCAAAAGGCAGTTCAGCATTACCAGGACTCCAGAACAAAATGGAGTAGTGGAGAGAAAGAACAGGACTCTCATTGAAGCTGCAAGGTCCATGCTGGCTGACTCAGGTTTGCCATTGATCTTTTGGGCCGAAGCTGTCAACACAGCTTGTTATGTGCAAAATAGAGTTTTAGTAAATCAGAGGTTGATGAAGACTCCATATGAAGTTCTCCATCATTTGGCTCCTCTGATTTCATTTTTCAAAGCATTTGGGTGTCCATGTTTATCCTCAACACAAAGGATCAACTCCACAAATTCGATCCTAAGGTGGATGCAGGATACTTTGTTGGTTATTCATCTACTTGCAAGGCATACAGAGTCTTCAACTGCAGAACAAAGATGGTTGAAGAAACTCTACATGTTAAGTTTAATGAATCTCCAAAGGACAAGATTCCACAAAGTCCTGTGGAGTTATTTGATCTGGACATACTGCAATATGTTCCTTATCAAACTCCTGCTGTTGCTCCTGTCAACAGTTCACCACCTGGTGGTACTGCTGATGATGATGATGATTGTAGTACTCACCTCTTCAGGTTAGTGACCAGCTGCTGATTCAACTAGACCTGATGTTCCTGTAGCGCCAGTAGCACCATCCACAACAAATGCTGATGAGATTTCTTCGAATTCAACTTCCTTTGAATACCATCCACTGATTGGTTTCAAGGAAATGATTCACCATCACCATCTGTTGCTGCTGAACCGGCTACAAACACTTGCACAGATCTCATTGTGTATCAAGATCTGAAAAATCACCCCATGTCTCAAATCATTGGTGATATCACTGCTGGAGTATCAACAAGAAGTCAATTGTCAAATTTCTGCTTCTATGCTCTCTTCATCAGTCAGCAAGAGCCAAAGAATTATCACATTGCTTTAAAGGACAATGGATGGGTTGATGCCATGCAGCTTGAGCTTCTTCAGTTCAAGAAACAGCAAGTGTGGGAACTGGTTCCTCTACCTCCAGGTAAGTGTGCAATAGGCACTAAATGGGTGTTTAGGAACAAAACTGATGAAAATGGGCTATTGTTAAGAACAAGGCCAGACTGGTTGTTCAGGGGTTTGCACAAGAAGAAGGTATTGATTATGATGAAACCTTTGCCCCTATAGCCAGACTGGAAGCAATTCGATTGTTTTTAGCTTATGCTGCTTATCAAAAACTTAAAGTCTTTCAAATGGATGTCAAAAGTGCATTTTTGTATGGAAAAGTTAAGAAGAGGTTTATGTATGTCAACCTCCAGGCTTTGAGGACAATAAACATCCTAATGGGTGTATAAGCTTGATAAAGCTCTTTATGGGTAAAAAAAGCTCCCAAAGCCTGGTATGAGACATTATCAAACTTTCTTCTGGAAAACAATTTCACTAGAGGCTCCATAGACAAGACTTTATTTATTAAGAAAGCTGGGCAGCATAATCTACTTGTTCAAATTTATGTAGATGATATCATTTTTGCATCCTCTGATCCAAAGTTGTGTGATGCCTTTACAAAGTTGATGCAACAGAAGTTTGAAATGAGTGCCATGGGAGAATTACAGTTCTTTCTGGGGTTGCAAATCAAACAAAAGGCTGATTGATTTTTATTCATCAATCCAAATATACAAAAGATCTTTTGCAAAAGTTTGATTTACAAAACTGTAAGCCTGTTCTACTCCCATGAGCAGCACCACACAACTGGACTCAGATCAGAAAGGTAAAGTGGTTGATGAAACACTTTACAGATGTATGATTGGGTCTTGATGTATTTAACAGCTTCTAGACCAGATATCATGTTTGCTACATGTGTTTGTGCTAGATTTCAGGCTGCACCTAAAGAGTCTCATCTGATTGCAGTCAAGAGGATCTTTAGATATCTGCAAGGCACTCCATCTCTAGGTTTATGGTATTCTACCAGACATTCTGGTAAATTAGTTGCTTTTTCTGACAGTGACTATGCAGGGTGTAAGTTGACCAGGAAATCAACTTCTGGTGGATGTCAATTCCTAGGCAACTGCTTGATTTCTTGGCAGAGCAAGAAACAGACCTCAGTTGCTACATCCACTGCGGAAGCAGAGTACATTGCTGCTGCAAGCTGTACATCTCAGGTACTCTGGCTTCAAAAACTTTTGGATTATGGCATTACAGAGACTAAGACTCCATTGTTAATGGATAGTGCTTCAGCTCTTTGCATTGTCAAAAATCCAGTCCAGCACTCTAGGACCAAACATATAGAGATCAGACATCATTTCATAAGGGATTGTTTTGAAAAAGGTCTGATTGATCCTAAGTTTGTGCCTAGTGCTGATGAGCTTGCAGACATTTTTACTAAGCCTTTGGATAGTTCAACTTTCCAAAACCTGGTGTAAGGCTTGGTATGCTGCAGCTAGAATAGGTGACAACTACTGATGATCTCAGTAATTCATACTGACGATCATGAGTGCCTGTCACATATAAGTACTGATGAGCTCTTTTAACCTCAGTAGTTTTTATAACTACTGAAGGCTAAATGTCTCACCAGTACTGAAGTACTTCATCTGCTCTAAACTACTGAAGTAGTTACAACTACTGATGCAGTCATAACTACAATCAGTAAAAACAGATAAGTACTGATGTCCTATGAAATAACTGAAATCAGCCATAAAGACTGATGAATGTGTTGAGGACAGTTTGAAACAGCTGAAAAGCTAAGAATTGACGAAAACAGCTGAAGAGAACTTTCTCCTCAGTCGTTGTACCACTGCTGTTTCATTTTAAACAACTGAAGCAAAACGTCTTCAGCAGTTTTATAACTACTGATGACCAATACCAAGTCTTCAGTTGTTTACAACAGCTGATGACAAAACCACTGTCTTCAGTAGTTTCATAACTACTGATGACAAACACCATGTCCTCAGTTGTTTCAAGTCAAAACCACGGTCTTCAGTAGTTTTCTAAACTACTGATGCCTAACACCACGACTTCAGCTGTTTCAACGTCTGAAAGGATAATACCATGTCAACGGTCGTTTAAAACTACTGATGACTAACACCACATCCTTCAGTCGTTTCCTCACCCGTACCCTATAAATACCCTTAACCTGAGCTCTCCATGCTTATCTTCTTCAAACCTAACGTTCCTCTCCAAAATTTCCATGGCATCTATGCAAATTAAACCGCGACACAACTGTGTTGCCTACCTCACAAAATCGCCGATCTGGACTAAGTTCGATACTGCTATCGATCTTATGGTTCAGTCCCAATACGACAAGGCATTCCTTCTGAACCCCGTTTTACATGCCGAATCCTTGAACCAATTTTGGATGAACGTTACTGTTACAACTGAGGAGAGCAACACACGATCCCTCCGGTCAGTCGTCAACCACAAAGAAGTAGTGATTACTCCTGCAACAATCCGTAAAATTCTTCAACTGAGTGATGCTACCTCTCCTGCTGGATATCCGAAGGGCACCATAGATCTATCATTTGCTCAGCATGGATATCAAGGTGATCTCAGTGCCACCACCATCATGAAGAAACACTTTAATGACGCTGAGCGCCTGATTTTTCACATGGTCAATGTATGTTTGGCCCCTAAGACATCGTCTTGGGATCAAATGTCCACCAAATGGCAGCAGGTAATGTATTCTATCCTTGAGCAACAACCACTGAACTTTTCAGAATTAATATTTTCAGAGCTCAAAGATATGGCTCAAAAACTAACTGCCAACCGTTGGATACTTATCCACGGTTCATAATGGCCATTATTATAGACCAGCTTAATGCTGAGGACTTGTTGGCCTGGGAGTCCCTGCTACGGCTGTTCTGCCAGAAGTATACTCCCGGCACAACTCTGACCGGACACTCAAACTGGCTGCCAAGCTGCGAAAACCCACGCAGCTGGAACCCACAGCCACCACCTCAATATCCAATGTCCCCACCAAACCCACCAAAAAGAAACCCAAAATGGCTACTCAGGGAATTGAGTCCCTGACGATGCTCCTGCACAACAAACGCGGATATATCCACTAGTCCAAACCCCCTAGTGGATACAATGACTCTTCCAGCCACAGCCGCTCAGGCTTCCTCTCAACAGGAGCCTGCAGCAACCCAAGGGGCACCTACTTATCTGGGATCTTACTCACTTGAGGAGATTGCCATTGAAGAGCACCATCCACCCCAGGTGCACACTGCTTCTACCCCTTACCCCAAACAACCGCCCCTCACAGCCCGACTTTAATAGTTGCACAAGTGCTGACTCAATTGCACTCCTCACCCCTCCCAGAAACCACTTCCTACTGGGAATACTCTACAATTGAGGGGGAGGAACACCGTGCACCTGAGAACCCACAGCACAGGGGTTTCCCAATTCTATCTCCTGGTGTAGACAAGGAGCTTAGAATATCTGGTGAGGCTGCCACCTCCTCTGATCAGCACATGACAGAGAGTGAGGCTGGTAACATGGCTAAGACCTCCCTAGAGGCAACAGCTGATGATGGACATTGTCCTGAGGCTGGAAGTCCCCAGTACCAAGCACAAGGGGCACATGCACCAACTGGTCTACACCCAGTGCATGTAAATCTTGCTCTAAGCAGGAGGTCCGGTGATTCAGTATTAACTGATGATGACCTGAGCTTCTTCTATGATGTAGTTGCTCAAAACACCATTCTAGAGGATGAGGTTAGCAGACTCAAAGAGCTGCTGGCCAAGATGTCTCAGGATGCAAGTCCATCTGCCACCATCATACACCACAGATGGCACCTTCCCTTGAAGGTTCCCAAACACAGAGCCACCCCAACATCAACCACCTACCTCTGCTTCAAGCCCTACTTCTCAGGAACAGAACCTCCTGAGCAAATAGGTGCTGTACTCCAAAATTCCCTCCCTCTCATCACCCCCATAATCACTGATATAGTGATCAAAGCCCTTGATGAGAGGCTTTCCTCAACATTACAGCCCTTGGTTGATGCTGCTGTCCAAAAGACTCTTTCTGCGGTACCAACTCCTTCCTCCAATGCAACCAAAAAGGGGGAGAGTCCTGCAGTGAAAGAAAGGAAGAGGAAAAGATCTGAGGAAAAGGAAGAGAAGCAAGTCCAAGAGGAGGAAAAAGAAAAGCAACCTCTGCTCACGTACAAGCGAAAGAGAAGTGCTGATCATCACACTGCTGAAGACAAATCCTTGGAGGAGCTGGTCAAAGAAGCTGACACCACACACAGCCGCTCCATGGATAAAATAATTGAAAACTCTTCAGGCAGGGGTTTGACACAGCCACACTGGATAGTGAGATCAGAAGGTTAGAAGTACAAGAGATACAAACCCGATGGGCAGGGTATGATGCTCTTGAGAAAGAGAGGTTGGAAATAATGATCCGCTTTATTGCAAAATACTTGGGAAGATCATTAATGGAGATCCGCGCATGGTCCAGGGACAGCATTCTGGCTATAGCCACCAGAATCTGTCTGTCTGAGCAATTCAACAAAGGGATTATTGTGGAAGCCCTTGATGAGGCTGGGGCTGGCAAAAGGTTAGAGATGGCTAAACTCACAAAGGCGAAATTAACTACAAGGATGCTAGATCAACCTTCCCTTCCACCCACTCAAACAGATCCTATCCCTCAAATCTCCCAACCAACCTCTAAGCCAAAATCCAAACATCCTCTTTCTTCAAAACCAATCCCTTCACCAACCCAACCATCATCCAGTGATGTACCCCGAAGGAGGAGAAGGGTGCTGAGGATGGAAGAAGAAGAAGAAGAAGAAGAGGATGAAGATGATAGTCTGCCACTCTCTGCTGTTCTGAAGCTACCAAAACCCCGAAGTCAACCCATGATCACACCTGACTCTCAAAGGGAAATGGTCAGAGTCAAGATAGAAGAAGAAGAACAGCAGAAACAGCACGATGAGCAACTGTTGAAGATGGTTGACAAGGAATTTCCTCAGTCATCATCTATTCAAGCCATGAAAGGGCATGCTCAACGGCTGTACGCTCTCAGGCACACCTTTCAGTATCAGAAGGAGAGAGTGAGAGTATGGCCAGACCCCAGGGTGAGTTCTAGAATCCATAAAAGAACTATCCCACACAGATACAACGGCCAAGTACGAAAAACAATAGAATCTACCATCATGTTGGCCGTTGTAGTCTCACCTTGGGAAATCATTGATGAATTCAAGAAAGCTCACCAAGCAAAGAAGACACCTCAAGCCTTACTAGAAAACAAGATGATTAAGAAGGGGTTGTTATATAAAAAGCTTGAAGACATCCAAAAGAATGAGCTCCAGTTACTCCTTGAAGGCAACCATCCTGATGAATTTGTATATAGGGAGGTAACTACGGTGGAGCTGAAAAATGGCAGGACCATGAAGTAGTTATCAGAGTACTATGGTCCAGAGTTCTTCTTCGAAGGAGGAGCTGAAGAACTCTCTCAAGAGGAACAAATTGTTCTCCTTGAGGCCTATGTTCGTGAGTCATACAGACTCATTATGGGGAAGTAAATCTCATGAATGGGATAACAACTCTGTGTCCAGTTCCCCAAAACAGAGTTCCCATTCATACTCTGCCAAACAAATATTTGAGATTCCTTCCCAGGCCGGAGCGTACATGGGTCATCTTCTCTACTGATCAAGAAGGAAAAAGACCAACATTTTTGCCATCAATAAGTGGGAGTATAAATAAGTTAGAGGTTTTGGCTGCATTGGTTCAGGGGGAGTTTGTTGGACCAAAAGAACCAATGAGCCAAGATCAGAAAACCTCTAAGTCCCACACGGTATCACAACAACTGCTGAAAGCCACATCAGTAGTTTGACAAGTGCTGAAGACTTCAACAGCTGAAGATCAAGTGCTGAAGACCTTAACAGCTGAAGAATCAAAGTACTGAAGTACAACAGCTGAAGAACACAAGTGCTGAAGCTGAAAGACCAAAGTACTGAAGCACAACAGCTGAAGAGTTCACAAGTGCTGAAGATCAACAACTGATGTACAAAGTCTGAAGACAAAGACTGAAGACATCAGCTGATGATATCTACTGAAGTCATCAGCTGATGAAACACCTGAAGGTCAAAGTCTGAAGATCAAGTACTGAAGCCTCAGTAGTTTGTCACAACTGCTGAAGAGTACTTCTTCAGTAGTTGTGATATCAGTAGTTTTATTTTCTATGTTTCAGTAGTTTTGTAAAACGACTGAAGAGCTTGTTCTTCAGTCGTTGTAGTTTCAGTAGTTTTATATTTTGTACTTAACTTGCTGATATGTTCTCAGTAGTTGTGAACATTTCAGTAGTTGTTAAGAATTGTTATTTCTGTATTGGATCTGCCAGTTGTCACCTTCCGTGATAACAGCAGTGACTGTTGCACTCTATATAAGGAGTGACAACCTATTTAATCAGTGAAAGAGATGAGGAATTGAATGGAATGAATGATTGATTCGATTAGAAATATTCTTCATCTATAAACATTTCTAGAAATCAGAAATACATATTCTCTCCAATAACTGTATGCGATCTTAATGCTCACAAATATCGTTAGCTTGCTACAATTTGTCTAATTCGTGTTTGTATTCCGCTGCGTTATATTTTGAAACATCAAACTTGTGATCACTGATCCTGTCACATGTTCCCGTTTAAACTAAAAAGAAAACAATTTCCCATTCGACTTAGCTTTTCAATGACAATTAATAAAGCTCAACGTCAAACAATTCCGCACGTTGGCGTTTATCTACCGGAATCTGTGTTTTCACATGGACAACTTATGTGGCATTGTCAAGAGGGATATCACGCGAAAATACAAAGCTGTTAGTGCATCCTTCAAAATTTTTAGACAAGACGGAGTATACACCTCAAATGTTGTCTATCGGGAAGTGTTACGTGATGAATGAGTTACATGTGTATATAAATGAAAGTAAGTTAATAGATTTGTGTGCCTTAAGTTTTTATATTCTGAATGGATGTTAGTTACATATTAATCTATATTAATTGCTAACAAAAATTAAAAATATAAGTTAACACATGATTTCGCTTATCAAATATATACTTTATAATATACTGACTTGTTTATTTTCTCTTACATAAAGTAGAAATCTATTATGGATGAACAAAAGAAGGAACTTCAAGACATGTCTGGTATCAATTTAATATATATAATTATAGTTTAATCTATGTACCTTTTTGGTTTTAATAAAACACTACTACCATTGTTTTTTTAGTGCCTGCTTCAGTCAAAGAGGAGAAAATGCAAGAAATTCCTAATCAGAAATTAGTGGCAGTAAAAACAAAAGTGACACAAGAATCTTCCAGTTTGGACACCGACGAAGAGTGGTGGTCGAAGCATGGTGATGAGGTCATTGAGATTTGTAAGGCTTATGACAAAAAATGATCGCATCAAATCCAAGTAGTTAACATGCGGATATTTGTTTTTAACGTACTATGTTTATGACTTGTATTTTCTTATTCGTGTGCTTAGATATTTATTTTTAAAATACTATGTTTATGAAAAACATTTTCTTATCATGTGCTATTATTTATTGAGTTTTGTGATGCTTATGACATAAATAGACTATACAATAGAAGCCACGCAAGTATTCATAAAACAAATATCGCATTGTGAAGTATCGTCGATGTCGCCGCCGCATCGCGCGGGTTCCTTACTAGTATATATATATATATATATATATATATATATATATATATGGGGTGAAGTTCTATGAGAACTCATGGTTATTGTATGAACCCTTTAACCAATTGTGAACACTCCATGAAACCTTGTGTGGCATGAGATGATTTCAAGTGGCTCTTCTCTTTTTTTAATAGAAAATGACATAAATGTAATTTAACAAATCCACCAAATTTGGATTTATCAAAAACATGACAATTGTCATCCTTATATCTACCTATATTTTATTTATATTTAAAAACTTTACACCCTTTTTTATTTAAACACTTATACCTTTTTTTCTAAATTATATTTTTTTGTAAGAATTTCACCATTAAACTTATCATTTTTTCTATTTAATTCTACTACAGTATTGCACAAAAAAAGTTCTATCCGTACGAACCGTACATAGTTACAACATATTACAATATTAATACTCATGTATTTTTGCAAACGACATTAGATCATATAATGTTGCACTACTATACCAAACTTTTATACCCGAGATTAAACCACTCCAATTAAAAATAACATTCGCATTTTGACAACCTAACAATCAAATGACATTACACCATCTTATACTATGTAATCTTTAGCAAAGTTGTAACAAAAACATTTAATTACACTGTTAAATACATGAGATTACAACACTCCAACTAAAGTAGCACAGTCATGACAATAAACCAAACGACATTACATCAATGTAAAACAATGTAAACTAATGTAAAACAGTGTAAACTAATGTAAAACAATGTAAACTACTGTAAAACAATATTAAGAAATGTAAAAACAATTTGTGAAAACAACACTCCAACAAACTAAGCGCCATTACACCGATATTACACCATTCAAACTTATAGTTATACGGTCATGACATAAACCTTACATCAAACAACATTAAATCATGTAATGATGCCACTATAACCAAATTTTAAAATCATAAAGAAATCAAGTAAACGAATCTACACATTGTAACAAAAATAACCTAATGTAAAACAATCTATAAAACAATGTAATCGTAGGTGTGTGTTTGTTGTATGCATAATCGTGTGTGATTGGCCGATGGTGTATTGACCGAAGGAAGCAAAGTTGTTGCATTCGAGTTTCGGCGTATATATATACATATATATACATATACATATACATATATATAAACATATATAGATATAGATGTATATACATATATATACATATATATATATACATATATATATACATATATATACACACACATATATATATACATATATATATATATATACTGTAGAGATTAATGAAAAGGCTGATGCAACCTAAACATCCAAAGTCTGTCATGCATGCTACACAAGTGCATTGAAGAAGAATGCTTAAGAAGTTTCACACATGCAACTAAAATATTCTAAGTGTGAAATCTTCCGAAGCCAAGACCAATATCTTCCGATGCCAAAGATGAAGTCTTCCGAAGCCTCAGAGACAAAGTCTTCCGAATTGAACTTATGAAGACAGATTTCTTATGAAGACTTTTGACACATGCTTTATCTAATGTACTTTTCCATAAAGCTGGACACCTTTACGCTGCATCTCTGTAAGGTCACCAAATTACATGAGTTGGTGAAAAGGTCCATGCTTTTTGTAACTGTACATTGAGGTCTTGAGTCTGTATCTTTCTACTTCACGTACTTTATCCTATTTGTAATCAATAAGGATATAAGCTATGGCATGTCATAGTCACTAGTCAAAAGACAATCTGACTTTTGACTCTACAATTGATTTTGTTTATGTCTAGTCAATTGTATCTAGCGGGCTTTCAAAGTATAGCCGGCTGTAGGATGTAGATAAGTATCTCATGTTCTTGTATCATTCTATTATGGTTTGTAACACTTGTAATAGAACATAGAGAAAGCAATATACCGCATTCTTGAAAACCATACACTTGAGTTCTCCTATTCTGTCTCTTATATTACTTGTGTTCTTAGTGTCTCATTTGTGTTTAATCCAGTCTTATTGTTTGATTAAGTTTGGTTAATCTCCTCTTTGTGTTGTCGTGTTGTAATTGACCCCTTTCAACAGTCCTGCATTTGGTATTAGAGCATTTCAGGCTCTTGATATAAGATCTCACCATCTTAAGATCCCTCACACACACAAATACTCAACTTTTCAAATTGTAGCCATTTCTAAGACTAATATGGAAACTGGAACCATGAACAAGTCCCCACTTATCACTTTTGATGATTTTGATACCTGGTGTTTGAGAATGGAAGGTTTCATCAGGTCTCTTGATTCAAGAATATGGGAGTCTATTGAGAATGGGCCTTTCATACCTAGCACCCCCTCTGCTACTGGTGCTGGTATGATCCCCAAGGATGTGGCTAACTACTCTAATGAGGATAAGAAAAGAGTAGAGATTGATAGAAAAGCCATGACAAACCTTCAAACTGCCCTTCCAAACTCTGTGTATAGAGGTTTCAAGAAGTGCAAACGAGCCAAACAGTTGTGAGATGCACTGAAACTGATGTATGAGGGTTCCTCTGAAGCCAAGGAGAACAAAAAGGATCTCTGAAGAAACAATTTGAAAACTTAACCTTCAAAACAGGTGAAACCATGACTCAACAATACTTGAGATATGTTGAGATTATGGATACCCCTGTGGATGGACGAGTTTCTCTTGAAAACAGAGACATTGTAAGGAAGTTCATGTCCTCACTTCCTAGGAAATGGACACACTACTGTATGGTGATCAAGAGAACTGAAAATCTCAAAACTCTCACACTGACAGAGTTATATGGGATTCTCAGTGGCTACCAGATGGAGATGAACATGCAAGGTTCATCTAGCAGCTCTATCAATCAAATGGGTTCAGCCCTACATGTGGTTGAAACGGGTAGCATAGAACCCTAACATCATCTTATATGCTACCCTGACAACACACCCAAGGGTCCTTTCTTCACCTTCCCAAAGACACCAAGGGAGAACCACACTCAAGGAAGCCCATTCCAAGAGACAAGCTATTCTCAAGCTTTTGTGTCTTCTGATGAATGTTGTGGCAACTCTCTTTTCACTCTTGAAGACCTGGACTGTATTTATCCAGATGATCTAGAATACATTGAAATAGTCCAGCAGATGGCTCTTTTCACTCACAGAGCCAAGAAGTTCTACAAGAGGACTAGAAGGAAGTTTCCAAGCAATGCAACCAGTGGAAAGTTTGGCCTAGACAAAGGCAAAGTCAAGTGTTACAACTGTAACTTGATGGGCCATTTTGCAAGAGAGTGCAAGTCACCTAAAACAAGTGGTGGCCAAACATAGTCCAGACCTAACTACACTAACAAAGCTCTCCGGAATGAGAAGTCAAAGCAGCAAGCTGCTAATGCTATTGAAGAAGGAGGCTTTGACTAAAGCTTTCGGGTGGAAGATGCTTCTCCAAACCAACCATTGATGGCAGATCATGATGAAGCCAAGGTATTGGAACATCTTTGTACTATTGAATGCATTGCTAAAGTCAATAGATACAGGTATTATTGACGTTGAGTCCTTAAACATTTAAATATCTGATTTTAGAAAGTCTGAAAATGATTATAAACTAAAGATAGAGGACCTAGAGAAAACCATTTCAGTTCTAAAACATGAGCACACAGATTTTAGAACTCAAATCAAGATCTCATAACCAAGCTGATTGAGTGCCAGGCTAAGCATGTGATCAACAAACCCAGGGCAGAAAAGAGTGTTCTTGAAGAAGAGACCTTGAAGAACATGATATCCTCATCCCTACACAACAAGGTGTGCTATCAAAACAGGCAGGGACTAGGATCCATTGAGATAGCTCCTCCACACACAATCTTCTCTGTAAGACCTCCTAGGTGTGGAGATTGTGAAGATAGCTTCCTCTCATAGATCCTATGAGGAAAGAGGATGAAGAATAGATAGTGAAGAATTCCTCTGAGAAGAGTTAAGAGGAGGATTCGAAGAAGGGCCACTATCCTTCTGAGGAGAAGAAGAAGACTGTGATGACCAAGTCCATGAGAAAGAACTTGTTCAAAAAGAGCAAAGGAAAGGAAAGGAGGGTTCAAGAGATCAAGGCTACTTTTCACTCTAAGTAGAAACAAGTTTTCATATCTGCGGGGTTTGAAGTAGTAAGGACTGAAGACATCAATCAAAACTCTTCTACTAAGACTTCTTGTTCTTGTTCAACTCATCTCATTAACAAGAAGAAGACTGATCTGCTGTGTACCACTGCTGCACAGCCTGGACCATCAAACTCCAAGAACAGTTCTCATCCCAAAAGGACTGTCTCAGCATCTGCAAAAATGAAGGTGGAGAAGGGATGTGACCAAAGACAGTCGTGTTCTCAGCAGAAGACTCTCGTGAATAAGAAAATAGTGTGTGTCATGTGTGAAAGTACCACTCACATTTCAAAGGATTATTCATACAATCCTAAAGGTACTTCCCATAAGACCAAGACAAAGACTTCAAAGAGTTCCATGAAGATTCAAGCTTCAGAAGGAAAACCTGTTTCCTTTGGAAGCTCCAAGTCTAAGAAGAAGGCAAGTGAAGAATTACCTCAGAAGAGAAGTTGGTCTAGGGAGAAAGGAATTCTTCTTAAGCACTGAAGTCTGCTACAATGTCTGTAGAATCTTTTGAAGGATCAGTCATCAAAACTTCTCAAGCCCCAAAAGGTTCCGAAGTTTTGAAGGTCAAGTCCAAGACTCCAAAGGTAGTGTGGAAGTTTAATAAAGACCAAGGGACTGAGAATTCTTCATCAACAATAGCTCAACATCCTCTTAGTACAACCATAGGATCAATTACTGTCGCATTACCTTCTGTTAATGAGCCAAGACAAGCAAGGCTTGGGTTTCCAAATGTAACTAATCATTTTCTCTATGCAGTGACAGCTGAAGACAAACAAAAATGTTTGGATCATAGACAGTTGCTATTCCAGGCACATGATAGGCAATAGGTCACTACTCCAGAACTTTGATAGGATTGATGGAGGACCAGTTGCTTTCGAAGGAGATGAAGGTGGTATATTTCTGGAAGGGGCATAGTCATAAATGGTAAGCTCAGCATTGAAAACGTAAACTTTGTCAAAGAGCTTGGGTACAATCTTCTGAGTGTATCCCAATTTTGTGATCAGAGTCATAACATACTCTTTACTGAGCATGAGTGCATTGTTCTCAAGCCTTGTGTGGTCATTCCTCATGAGCATATCCTACTTAGAGCCCACAAGAAAGGGAACATGTACAAGATGGATTTGCAAGAAACATCTCCCTCTGGAGAAGTTTTATGCTTTCTGTCTAAAGCCAATAGTGATAAGTCATTCCGACGGCATAAAGGTTTGTGCCATGTAAACTTTAAGAACATGAATAAATTAATTAAGAATGATTTGGTAACTGGAATACCAAAGAAAGAGTTTACAAGTGATGACCATTGTGTTGCATGCCTGAAAGAGAAGCAACATAAGGTATCTCACAAGCCTAATGAAAGGAACTCCATCACTAAACCCCTACACTTGTTACATATGGATCTTTTTGGCCCCACCGGTGTAATGAGTCTAGGAAGGACCTCTTATTGTTTAGTGATCACAGATGACTTTACAAGATTCACTTGGGTCTTCTTCCTTAGAACTAAGGATGAGACTCATGAGATTCCAAAGAATTTCATCTTAAAGATTGAGAATCAATCTGATCACAAGGTCAAGATCATAAGATGTGATCAAGGAACTGAATTTAAGAACCAGATCCTTCATACATTTTGTGATGAAAAGGGTATTACAAGACAATACAATGCTCCCAGGACTCCTTAGCAAAATGGTGTTGCTGAGAGGAGAAACAGGACACTAATTGAAGCTGCAAGAACCATATTGTCTGACTGTAAGCTGCCCATCACCTTCTGGGCAAAGGTAGTCAACACTGCCTGCTATGTGCTGAACAGAGTTTTAGTGGTCAAGACTCACGGGAAGACTCCATATGAACTTTGGCACAAGAGGAAACCATTCATTGGTTTTCTCAGGTCATTTGGATGTCCTTTCACAATCTTGAATACTGAAGATCAAATTGCCATGTTTGTTGAAAAATCAGATGATGGACATTTTATTGGATACTATTCTCAAGCTAAGGCTTATAGAGTATACAATCTTAGAACTAAAATTGTTGAGGAGTCAGCCAATGTGACTTTCAATGAACACACACCCTGTGTGGTTGGTTCTGGTCCTGATTGGCTATTTGGTCTTGATTTAGTTACCAACCATTTTAACAGATCTTGTGAGAATGTTTCAGGATCTATAGAAAATTTAACTACAGGTGATCCTCATCCAAGCTTTGAGCTAAGAAGGCCTTCACCTCACACATCTTCAGCTCCAGTTGGAACTACTTCTGCTAATGAGGTTTCTATTAGCACTACAATGACAAACTCAGCTAATACATCTGGGGTGCCTTCAAATTCCAGCTTAGTGGCTCCATAAGCAGATAAGAATATCTCAATTGTGGAAGCCAACAATAGTGGTGGTGATAGTGATCAAGAATTTCTTGATGCTACTAACCACACCATAGATGACAACATCAATGATGTCACACACTGCTTGGATCAAGTTTCTCTTGAAAAGTGTGCTCATGTGGTGGGAGAAACATCTATGCTAGATCTAAATTTCTCTAATTTACATCTTCTTAGCAACTTGTTATGATCCCTCAGCTTAGGATCCACAAGTCTCACCCCACCATAAACATCATTGAGATGTTGTCACAGGGGTAAGAACAAGAGGACAAACCCATGAAGCAAATGTTTGTGTTCACTCTTGTTTCCTATCCCAGATAGAGCCTGTTGGACCAAAAGAACCAATGAGCCTGATCAGAAAAACCTCTAAGTCCCACAGACATTACAACTGCTGAAGAAGATCTCAACAGCTGAAGACATCAGCTGATTACAAGGTCTAAAGACAAAGTCTGAAAGTAAAGTACTGAAGAGAAAGTTTGAAGCCATCAGCTGAAGACAAAGTCTAAAAGTAAAGTACTGAAGAACAAAGACAGAAGACAAAGACTGAAGACCAAAGTGATCAGTAGTTGTCACAATAGCTGAAGTACTTAACTTCAGTAGTTGTGATGGTTTCCTTTCAGTACTTGTAATTTACTTTTCAGTAGTTATAGTTTCAGTAGTTGTAGTTGAGTAGTTTTATGCATTTGTACTTAAGCATTCTATGAGATGTAATCAGTAGTTGAGAACATTCTTAGTAGTTTGCATAGTTTCAGTAGTTTGAATAATTCTGTTAGATGTCACTATCAAGTGACATCAGCAGACGTCACATTTCCTATATAAGGAATGTTGACCTAGTTGTAAGGCGTGACATTGAGCCACCACGAAAGTATATGAATGAAATATTTCTTTTGCAGAATTCTCTCTTTCTATAACCGTGTACTGTTACATTGAATATCAATTGTGTTCTTGTGAATTGTTTAATTCGTTGTTCGAATTCCGCTGCAATACTCTCTAATTAATCAAACTTTGATCACTGATCCTAACAAATGGTATCAGAGCAGGTTAATCATTGATCGATCTAACAATTAATCATTGAAACTGCTATTTCGATACCTAAGTTTGATTGAATTAGCATATTTGCAAGAATTGGTTATAGATCATTGAATTTCTGCTGCTTTTGGTTATTTGCTTTGAGTTTTCTCTAGGTTCATATTGGTTTGTTGTGTTTTGTTCTAAATCAGTTAAAACTTAATTGAATTTGGTTGAATCTGAGAATGACTACTCCTTCTAATGACCCTCATAATACCGGTTCCTCAACCAAGCCTCCGATGCTGGTTAGGACTAAGTATAACATATGGCAACGAAGAATGTTTCATCACCTGTCTGTTAACAGTTCAGGTTGTTGGACATCTGTGGTACATGGTCCACACAAGCCTATGGTGAACAATCTGGAAACCAACCAAATGGTTCCGAAGAAGAAGGAACAATACTCAGATGAGGATCGAAAACTGTTTGAGATTGATGCTAAAGCGCATGGAATTCTGGCCATGGCACTGCCTAATGAAATCTATTCTGGGCTTATGCATCATGAAAGTGCTCATGACCTCTGAAATGCATTGAAGGAACAATTTGGTGGAACAGATGAGGTCTTAGCAAACAACAAAGAAATCCTTTCCCAACAATATGAGACATTCTCTCATAGGAAGGGTGAGTCACTGACTCAACAGTTTGAGCATTTTTCCTGTTTGATCTCTGAGCTGAAAATGGTCAAACATGAATACACTAATAATCAGATGAACAACAGATTCCTCAGATCACTGCCTGAGAGATGGGAGACATATACCATTGTCCTACGCTCCAGTGCAAATCTGGATAGCCTATCTCTCACCCAACTCCATGGGAAACTGCTTACATTTGAAAGAGAGATAAAGCAGAAAAGGAAACTGGCATCATCAGGAAACCTCACTCATGACTTTGTACCAAGGAACACTGCCTTGGTTGGTCATGAGTCAGAATATGCTGCATCAGAAAGCCATTATGATGAGCATATAGATTTCTCTTCAAACAGTTCAGATCATGCATTTGTTAGTGTTGACAGTCAGTCAGGCTGTAATAGTGACAATTTGTGTTTCATTATGGATGATTTAAAGGGTATTGCTAATGATGACTTAGAAGAGATGGATATTCTAAGCCAAATGGCCTTGATTAATATCAGATCTGAAAAGTTCTATAAAAGAACTGGTAGGAAATTTTCAGGACTCTCTGGCAAAACCAAAGTTGGTTTTGACAAGAGTAAGTTGAGGTGTCACAAATGCCACAAGCTTAGACACTTTGCAAGAGAGTGTAGATTAACTGGATCTAACTCCTCTGCACCCTTTGAGACATTTCCAAGCAATAGTCCACAAAACAGAGGATAACATCCTGCTAGTTCTGGTCATCATTCACAACCTTTATCTCCTGCATATTTTGTCCCTCAGGGTCCAATGTCATATCCATATCCCTGCTATTATATGCCTCAGCCAAATCCAGTTCAAGTTCCTATTGCACAACAACCTCAAGCCTTACATGATCCTCTACCATCTCAATCACCTAAATCACAACCTCATCACAGCTTCTTCACCCCTGGTGTTGTTGACTAGAGCAGTTTACCAGATGATCTCTCAGGTAATGAGCAATTATTTTGCTGGTGATGGTCAACATGGTGGTGAACATCCTTTTAGGAATCTAGCTCTCATGGCCTTGGAGTCTACTGAGAGTTCATGCTCCAATGCATCTTCATCACAGATAACCTAGGTATCCTCTGAGGCTAAGGCCAAGCTATGTTCTGAATCTTGCATAACTGCATTTATCTCTATTAGACAGGCAAATGTAGCTTTAATTAATAAAAATCTTGAGCTTGAGCAAACTATTTCCAAAAGAAAATCTGAATATGAGTCTGTCCTTAAGGATAAAGATGATGAGATTTATAAGCTTAAATGCCAATTAAATGATGAAAAGGCTAAGCTAGAGGTCATTCTTAAGAACCACAGAGAACTCAAAGAAAAAAACTTGCAGTTACCCAAGTTGAGTGTGATGCTGGGTATCATCCTGCAAGGGATTTGAAATGCTGCTCAGCAAGCAATTTGCTTCGAATGTGAAGATTGGAATAGGTTACAACCACATTGCACCACCTACAGATTTTACTCCAAAATCAATAGTAAAACCTAAAGCTGAAAGTAATTGCCAAACCACATCATCATGTGTATCATTCTCAAGTAATTACCCAACATCACAAGATGAAATTAGTGTTGATACCTCAGCAAATCAATTGCCTGATCTATCAACTACTGATAAACACATGAAGCTAAGTACTTCAGATGTTGTCTCTCAAAGTACGTCAAGCACTGAAGGGAAAGACACAACATCTGAAAAGCATTTCAAATCAGCTGAAATAAAAAGATTAACAACTGCTGATAAAGAACAGCTGAAGAACAAGTCTTCAGCTGTTACAGATCCTTTAGTACTTAACACAAGTACTGAAAGGAGGAAAGTACTAAAGAGCACACCCTTAGTAGTTTGCACATCAACAGTTGATCAATTCAAGATGAAGAATAAGCCATGTCAAATATATGGTAAATTCAATCATCTTTCTCATGAATGTTGGTACAGAAAGGGTTCCAAACTCAACAGAGATAAGCTCATTAAAATCTAGATGGACGAAATGAAAAATGAGTTTGACACCAAGTTTGTACCACAGTTATCCCAATGTGATGAACCAAGCCTTCATCCAAATCCAAAAAGAAGGATAGGGTTTATCATAAAATAGCTGATAGTGCTCCTCATGATAAACATCAGACTAAGTCTATGAATTTCAAGGAGGAAATGGTGGGCCATAAGAACTCATCATACACAAGTACTGATATGTCACAAGAACTGAAAGCTTTGGCTACAAATCAAACATAACTTGTTATGATGGTTCAGCATTTGTTAGGGAGAGTTAACCAACTAGATGCACCTATGATCAAACCACTGAAAAGGCATTCCAAGCCCAAATCCAAGGAATCCATTTCAGCACCATCTCCTTCTTCATCAGCTGTTAATCATAAGAAACAAGTTATGGTTAAATCTGTTGATGAAAACAGACCTAAAACCAAAAAGGTTGGGTCTCAAAACCTAACTAGTTCTTTGTTGATACATGTATGTCCCTAGATCATGATATGTGATGTAATAGATCTTGTTTGGTATGATTAATGAAATGATATTGATAGTCTATTAGTTATAATGTTGAATAGTTCATTAATGAGTCGTGACTGAATTGATTGGGTTTATGATTATTTCAATGGTTGCACATTATGTTATATTAATTAAAATATTCAAACTTAACTTAATGAAGTTCTCATGCGAATGGCTCATGCGAATGAATCATACGCATGAATAACTTCACACGATTGACTCAGTCGCATGACTGAACCAGGAGACTGGATCAGTCGCACGATTGTAACATAAGATTGGCTCAGTCGCACGACTGAACACTCAGTCGTACGAATGAATCAACCGCATGGTTCAATCGCATGACTGAACCAAATAATGGTTCAGTCGCACGATTGGATAGTGCCAACCTATAAATACAACTCAATTCGTGAAAAAAAAAAACACTCGATCAATTACGATTCCAGACGAACCCTAGCCGTCCAGAAACCTTCCAAGCCGTTCTCCAAGTTCATAGAACACATTAGATCGATTCCCAATCGATTTCTAACGTTACTTTCAATCCTTGATTGATTCTTCGTGTGTTCTCACTGATTGGATCGCCATTTAAATAGGATTCCGCACTATTTGATCTGGTTTACACGTTAATCTCTAGGTATTTCGGTCAAATACCAGGTCCTAACAAGTGGTATCAGAGCTATTGGCTCTTGATTACGTGTTGATTCAATCAAGATTGCATAAAAGTTTGTGTTTTTGCACTAAAAACGCAATCTTTGGCATCAAAAGTGATCTTGGAAGTTCCCTGCTCATCGAAATTTGGTTTCTACGGACTTAGGCGATTAGAACTTGTGAAATCTTGAATTTTTAGGGCTGAAACCCGTCAAACCTAGAAATTTTCGCAAAACAGCAGCTTCAGTCGCACGAGTGACTCATTCGCACAACTGGACTCCATTCGCATTGCTCATACGCACGATTGGACATAGTCGCACCCTCATTCGGCCGACTGAACCGTTCGTTCGCATAGCTCATACGCACCAGCTTCATTCGCACGATTGAACCAATCGCAGAGTTTATACGCACGATTAGCTCATTCGCATCCTTTAGTCGCATCAGTGAAAGTTTGTTTGATTAGATTATAAGTTTATTAGTCATGGAAGATCAGATGTCAGCCTTTACTGCTGGGAAGGACTCAAGGATACACAACCTGCTGTTGCTTGAGAGTGAGGTGGGGAATCACAATAAACCACCAAAACTTTTGACTTTAGATGAGTTTCCCCACTGGAAATAACGTTTGGAGATCTACCTTAATGGAGTAGATCCTAATATGTGGGAAGCCATTGCGATAGGTTATAGTACACCGGTGGGAGCTGATGGAGTTAAGCTAACATTAAGCGGGATGACAGACGCACAGAAAGTAAAGTACATTGCAGAGAAAAGAGTTTATGCATTGATCACTCAGTCTATCCCCAAAGACATATTCCACCAGTATTCAGAGAACAAGCAGTCCAAGAAACTATGGGATGAGCTAGAGAAGAGATATGATGGTAATGCATTATTGAAGGCAATCAAGGCAAAGGAGTTAAAGAAGGAATTCGATAACTTCTCATCAATTGATAATGAAAGTTTGGACGAAGTCATAGACAGATTCTACCACTTGATGAGCGAATTGCATACACATGGAGTGGCTACTTCCATGGAAGAGAAAGTAAGCAACTTCACAGACGGATTGCCTGATAAGTGAGCTACATTCGTGTCTAACCTGAGACAGAATGGAATACTTGTAAAGCTCGATATAAATGACTTCATTCTTAAGTTGTGAGAAGAAGCACTAAGGATGAAGTATAGAGCTCAGAAGTCTTCGTACACACAAAATCCAGCTTTATACAATGCCACGCTCAAGCTAAGACATCTGGAGCACCACTCCAGACTGCTTTTGTGTCTAGCTCGTCAGGTCCTTCACATGCTTCTCCTTCTGGATCAGACACGTCTGGGTCATCATGTACCCATTATATTGGATGAGAAGCAAACGCTACCAAACTGAAGATCGAGAACCTCGGTAATGTGACCGTGGAAGTAGCTCGAGAGCATATGGATCTTTTAGCCGCAGTGGTTCATTCATATGATGGACTTGTTGCCGGGAGATTGGAAACTGCCATCTGGTAGATGAGGACTACGAGAGGTGGATGAGATGGAGCTTGAGAGAATGGATATAATGTGGCCTTAGCAGTGCTGTCGAGGGACGGAAGGGTGAAGAAGTTTGTGAAAAAGACTGGACAGAACTGGTTGCTACTAAGGATACCACCTTTGGCTTCGACAAGAGTAAAGTGACCTGCTTTAACTGTGGTGAGAAGGAGCACTTCGAAAGAGAATGTGTCAAGCCAAAGAAGACGGGGAATGGGAACCCGTTCTCATCCATTACTCGCCAAGACAAGCAAGCCTCTAGTTCTACTTCATCAAACAAGGATCCAAAAGCCTTAACTGCTCATGATGATGAAGGACAGGATTGAGTTTAGGTTTGTCTCACCAGGAGAATCTAACATTGCCAGTGTTGAGGATATTGATGATGATTCTGCGAGTGAAGGTGATCTAGCAGTTGAGATAGCAATGTCACATAGTGAAGAAACAACTGCAGCCGAGGTCAGTTACAAGCCAAAAGAGGAAGTTTCCACGTCAGAAACAGAAAAGTCAGAATCACCAGAACCAGAAACATCTGATGCTGCACTGATGGCTAATTCTTCTGAAACAACTCAGGTAAGTACACTGACCAAATTTTTAATAATCATGCTTGTTCTGATTGTGATACTTTTAGGAATAGCATAGATGAAAAATTTGCTAGGTTATAGATCATAATGATAACTTAGTAAAAGATTTACGTCTGTGCACTGAGGCTAATAGAGTACTAAAAAAAATGAGCATAGTTATAAAGAAAAGATAACCTATTGACTAAACAACTTAGGGAAATCGAAGTAGTGGCTTTAACCAAGCAAATGACATTAGGTACTATCTAAACTCCCTAGAAGAAACTAAGAAGCAAAAGGCAGTTCTAGAAGTAGAAGTTAATTCATATAAAACAGAAACTGCATAGTTGGACTAGTTTTCACACATAGTTCAACACTTAGTGAGAGAAAGGAACAATGGGGAGGGATTAGGCTACAAAGTGGTTCCACCACCACCTGAGACCTTGATGAACACTAAGTCTAGACCAGTAAATAATAACCCATCAAGGATCATGTGGTGACTACTCCTCTTGTTACTGATCCAGACACCTCATGTTCATCTACTGAATCTGGTCAGAAACAAAAGGAGGCCACTTCAAAGGCAAAGGGTAAATTGCCTTGTGTTAACTGGAAAATGAATTTGAAAAATTTAACTTAAAGTCAGGGTCAAACAGAGTCAAATCAGAACCTAAAAGGACTTCAAATGCTACTTTTTCACATGCTTAAAGTCAAAAACCAGTTAATCAAAAAGTGAAACAGGTTAAAACAGTAAATTTTGTTAAACCAGAGAAAACATCAAACATACAAGAGTCAAAACCTAAAGTGATTGATGTTACTAGAGTGTCACTACCTCTCCACAAAGAAAGTTTATCATAAAGTTGATAGCAGAGCGTGCTACAACTGTGGAGAATATGGACACATTGCTTCTATTGTCATTTCTATCAGACACCTAGGAAGAAGATTGATCTTCAGGACTCTAGACCTAGGTCTTCTAAGCGGAGTTCTCTAACTCCACCTAGAAGAGCTAGTGAACCTAAAGTCCAACTGTAAGCCAGACGACTGTTTATCATAAACAGGCATTGCACAAATCTGGCTTATGGAAAGAAAAGTCCACCTACGTCTCTAATACTGATGACAAGAAGGAACCTGAGCTACCCTCACCCTCTAAGGGTCAATGGGTGGAGTTATGATGTGTGATGCCTCTAGGAAGCCCAAGACAGTCAAAGCTTGGGTTCCTAACCTAAACTAATTCATTTACTTTGTATGTGCACGGTGTTCGATACAGTGCTGAGACTAACACGTGGATTATAGACAGCGGAGCATCCAGGCATATGACAGGAAATAGAGCCTTTTATCTAACGTCAAACAAATAAAAGGAGGGCATGTTTCCTTTGCAGGAAACAAAGGAGGCTATATCACAGCTCATGGAGAAGTGGGAAATCAGAAAGTTAAGTTTGATAAGGTGAACTACGTTCAACAACTTCAGAACAACTACTTTCTGTTCCCAAATCTGTGATAAAGGATTTAAAGTCATCTTCGATAACCAGAAGTGTTACGTGCTGAAGAAAGAATATATGACCCAGAGGACCAAGTTCTGATGACTGCTTCAAGATATAAAGACCTTATGTCTTGGATCTGTCAACAGCTGCTACAACGGATCATGAGGTTCAGTGTTTTTTATCTAAAGCCACTGAGAAGGATTCAATCTCCTGGCATCGGAGAATGGGACACATTAGTCAAAGGAAGATGAATCATTTGATCAGAAGGATTTAGTGAGAGGAGTAAATGTCAAGAACTTCCAACTTCCTGACTTTTGTGTAGCTTGCAAGAAAGGCAAACAGACAAAGAAGGCACATAAGGAAAAGAAACTTCATTCAATAGAACTTCCTCTTGAGCTTCTTCACATGGATCTGTTTGGTCCACTCAGTACAGGGAGCATTGTAGGTGACGTGTACTGTTTTGTGGTCACTGATGACTACTCAAGGTTCACTTGGGTAATGTTTCTGAAATCCAAATCAAAACCTTTGGAGACATTCAAGGAATTAGTAACCACACTGGAATCCCTCTACAAGCTAAAAGTTCGACAAATACGCTCAAACAACGGGACAGAATTCAAGAATCAAGGGATGGAGGCATACTGCAAGGAAAAGGAATTGTGCATCAATTCACTTCTGCTTACACACCTCAGGAATGGCGTTGCTGAGAGAAAGAACAGGAGTTTGATAGAGACAGCACGGACTATGCTGGCAGACTCGAAACTACCTATCCAATTCTGGAATGAGGCAGTGGCAAATGCGTGTTATACACTGAATCGAGTCCTAATAGTCAAGCGCCACGGAAAGACATGTTATGAGCTACTACAAAGACGCAAACCGAATTTGGAGTATCTTGAACCTTTTGGCGCACCGTGTACACTTCTGAAGAAGACACAAGAAGGAAAATTCAGCGAGAAGGCAGTTGAAGGAATTTTTCTAGGATACAACATACCGAACAAGTGAGTTTATAATAACTCAACGGGTCTTGTAGAAGTGTGGTGTAATGTCGACGTTCAGAGATATACCACACCACCTATAGGCAAAGGACCTGCATACTTCTTCGATTATGATGGATTCTTCAAATCCTTCAACATCCTCTCTCTCCCTCGGATGATGAGTTAGCTACTAGGATGATGTATGATATTCTAAATATACCATCTAGCACACAGGGAGAATCATGTACTCGGTCAGAAGGGGTAGTCGATGACATTGACTCCTCCTCTGAAGATAAAACTGAAGCAGATGACCTGAACTGTCAGGAGGAACAGGTTCCAGTTCCTGAAAGTCCACAAGCATCCATACGTGATGCACCCTCGACTTCGGAACCTCAAACTCCACCTTCCTCAGATGCAGAACAAAATGTTCACAATCTTGGTTCGGAGGTGACTGTGCCGACTACTCCAGGATCACGACTAAACGTCTATCATCCCCTTGACAATGTTATTGGAGATGTCCGATCAGGAGTACAAACCCGAAATCAGCTATACTCAGCTGATTACGCCTCAGTTATGGAGAAGGGTTACATTCTTGATGGTGCTTATCGATGTTTTGTTTCGCAGGTTGGGCCAAAATATGTCAGTGAAGCACTAAATGATGAGGCGTGGGTGAGTGCCATGCAAGAAGAACTTCTGCAGTTTAAGAAGTTAGGTGTATGGACTCTGGTTGATAGACCTAAAGGTGCTAAAGTCATTGGCACCAAATGGGTACTAAAATGCAAGAAGGATGACCAAGGAGTCATTATGAGGAACAAAGCTCGACTGGTGGTTCAAGGTTTTCGCCAAGTTGAGGGGATTGACTATAATGAGGTGTTTGCACCTGTGGCAAGGATGGAAGCTATTCGTATCTTCCTTGCCTATGCATCGTACATGAAGATTAAAGTCTACCAATTAGATGTGAAGAGTGCATTCCTTCATGGGTAATCAGGGAAACAGTCTATGTAAGTCAACTCGAGGGATTTGAAGACCCTTATCATCGGGATAGAGTTTACAAGCTCGACAAAGCTTTATATGGGCTTCATCAAGCTCCTCGAGCTTGGTATGAGAAACTCTCGACTCATCTTGTGAAACACGGCTTTTACAGGGGGGTCATTGACTGTACACTGTTTATTAAAGAAAAGGATGGTGACCTACTGTTTGTACAAATATATGTTGATGACATAATCTTTGGGTCAAAGAACGAAGAGTTATGCAAAGAGTTTGAGCAGCAGTGATGAAGAAAGAGTTTGAGATGAGTGCTATGGGGGAGATGAAGTTCTTTCTCGGGTTACAGGTGGATCAAACACCTAATGGGATCTTTCTACATCAGACCAAGTATGTAGGAGACATTCTCAGTCGCTTTGACATGGAGAATGCTTCTGCTGCTGGAACTCCACTTGCTACGAATCATGATATAGCACCTGATGAGAATGGAGATCTTGTAGATGCCACTATGTACCGAGGAATGATTGGATCCCTCATGTATCTCACTGCCTCAAGACCTAATATAATGTATGCTACATGTTTATGTTCCACATATCAAGCTAAACCTAAGGTCAATCATCTGATCGGGGTCAAAAGGATTTTTCGCTATCTAAAGGGTACACCCACACTGGGGTTGTGGTATCCTCATGATGATTTTGAGCTCACGGCGTATAGTGACTCGGACTATGGAGGCTGCAAAATGAACTACAAGTCTACATCAGCGGGGTGTCAATTCTTTGGGAGAAGATTAGTTACATGGCAGTGTAAGAAGCAGACATCGGTTGCATTGTCAACCTGTGAAGCCGAATATGTTGCTGCTGCAAGTTGCTGTTCACAAATCACTTGGATTCAACAGCAAATGCGGGATTACGGTTTAAAATTCTCATCTACTCTATTTTTGTTGATAACTCTGCTGCAATTGCAGTAACTAAAAATCCAGTTCAACACATAAGACCAAACACATCGGTATTAAATACCACTTCATAAGAGACTGTTTTGAAAAGAACTTAATTGATGTGGTTAAAATTAATACTGATTTTCAACGTGCTGACCTCTATACTAAAGCCTTTGATAAACCACGTTTTCAATATTTGCTAGAGGTCAACGGCGTTAAAAAGAAAAGTGAGGTAATCCTGATGAGAATAATGTGTAGTCCGATGTAGTTTCGTTAACGTTTATTTTCTTTTATGTATGGTTTTTTTCTTTTTGTCTGTTATATTTAAACTCATCTTATTTTGCTGTTATTAAAATCCAAAAATAATTAAATCCGAAATGATTTTAGTATTTTAGGGGGAGAATATGTCAACAAGTTAACATTAAAAAAAATAAATAAAATGATGAGGGAGAAGGGGGAACTAGCTTAAATAGGTAGATTGTGTCTGTGATACCGATTCAATACCATTGGAAAATGATAGTACACAGGAACAAATCAAGAGGGATTTTAAAAATTTAAGTTTTGAAAAGATGCAAAAGTTCAAAGTATAAGTCTGTGTAGTCTAAGCAATATAAAAAGGAAGATGATAGAAAACTGGCAACTCCTAAGGTGACACAAAGAAAGTAGACTTAGAAGCTGCTAGACCACAAATGATATGTTGGTAGATTCAACACGATAGACAATTAGACCTGATTGGTAATCTCAAGATCAAACTAAGTTGTTCAACTGACTGTGGGCTTCCATCTTATCACTGGTTAACACAATCAAATATATTCCAATAAGGGGTAATGAGCATTTAAATGCCACAAAAGTGTGCAGATGACCATAATCAGAGCAAAGCAAGAAAAAAATGAAAGACAATGCAATAAAGCAAATGACTTATGTTGTGGTGCATATTGTGTCAAATAAAATAAGCTGCTCTAACAAGGAGATAGGTTGTGTGCCTCTCTGCTGTGCGATGGCACTGACCTGAGGATAAGCATAACCTAGATATTCTAGAATTCATTGTGTTTGCCGCCTCTCTGCTGTGCGATGGCACTGACCTGAGGACAGGCTTCTCTTTGAAAGCTCTAAGAATAGTCTATTCTTGTAATAATACCGTAGACCGCTCAAAAACCTCTGAGGAACGTTGATTACCATATAAGTGCGGGATCCACAAATGTTAGCTGAAATAATTAAACCTAAGACAGTCACCAGTCTGCGTCAAAAGTCTGTGTATGGATTAAGTGGACGAACATATGACAATCTGAGTGGCTACATTCTCAAGAGTTCAAATCAATGTGAAAATCTAAGAGTTTCAGTATGATTTCCTTAAGTTGCTAACGACTCTGGATGAACACCGAGAATTTAAGCATCAAAAAGTTTAAGAACAAGTCCCAAATGGTTTGATGTTCCTGTATGATTCCAAAATTGAATTGGTCCAGATATGATCAATCTAAGTTGAAGCTGTCTACTCCCTAACCAAATCCCGTAGATTTCCATCCTAGGGTTTTATCTCTCACAAAAAGTCCA
This sequence comes from Flaveria trinervia, assembly GCA_025506515.1. Taxonomy (NCBI): domain Eukaryota; kingdom Viridiplantae; phylum Streptophyta; class Magnoliopsida; order Asterales; family Asteraceae; genus Flaveria; species Flaveria trinervia. The sequence goes on from CM046442.1 coordinate 41,207,008, forward strand.
AAAATAAACTTTATTTGTGTAGTTAGTTTAAGTTTCTATGTTAATCTTTTAATTTGTGTGTCTGTCGGACTACATCAGGGAAATCAGAAGGGAATTAACTTACCTAAAAGGGTCATGTCTGAGATGGCCACATGTTTTTCAAAGTTTAAAAAGTCACGTCTGAAGTGACTGAATTGGTTAAGAGCTTATAATGTCTATTTCAAAAGGTAAAATGTTCAAAAATGGCTTCCAATCGGCAAATGGACATGAAAATGATCCATTCGGACCCCACGAATAGAAGGGGGAGAATGAACAGTAGACCGACTGAGGCTCAGTCGGTCAACTAAGAGGCGAATGAAGAGACGAATGAGTCAGTCGACCGAGAGACTCAGTCGGCCGATTGAAAGCAACCGACTGGACAATCGCACGACTGAACCTCAGTCGCCCGAATGAACTGAGCGAATGAGGCCAGTCGGCCGATTGAAATTAGGGTCAGTATTTAAAGGGCCTCAGTCGATCGCATCTCATTCATCATTCCAATCGTACCCCAAATCGCTCTCTTTACCGTTACTCTGCCAAAATCTCTAGAGATAGTTGTTCACATTGCATTCATCTTCTGACTTTCGATTGACAAGAATAAAGGTACATTGCAGTTCAATCTTGTAGAAATCAGAAGATTTTGAGTCCAATTTGGGTTATTCGAATGAAACTTTGATCGGATTGAAAATGCCCTAATAACCTACATAAACTAAGCTAAATGTTAAAATTAAGTTTAATCGGTCATTAGTGACGAGATGGCGAGTCCAATGAACTAGGATAGAGGTGTAAAACAAAAGATTGGTGAAACTGAAAATGTGAATCGCACAGTTGGTCTTCATGCAAATGGACAGCAAGATGAACTTCAGTCGCACGACTGAAGGGCTCAAACTGCCCATACGCATGGCTGAACCATGCGTATGAAGTTCAGTCGCATGACTGAGGTAACCGCATGAAGGTATATGCGTAGGAGCCCAATCGCACACCACTGAGATACGTATGGGGTCAATCGCACGACTGAACCCCATTCGGACCATTCAGTCGTACGACTGAACCCCTTTCGCACGGTTCAATCGCACTATTGAACTCAGTCGCACACTTCAATCGCATGACAGAAAGATGTTCTTCAAGCTTAATGAGTTCATGACTTTCTTAGTAAATGGTACTAATGTTACTATCTTTGTGTAACAGATGGCTAGTAGATGGACTATGAGCACAAAGCATAATATATGTGCCCATCTGGACTTAACATCCAGAAATGCTGTAGAATTCTCTGGCATTATCATGTTTCTATTGAGATCACGGATTGCGCATGCCATCTACCCCCTGCAACCCATATCGATCCATTCAACAAGCCTTCTGGGAAGGCGCTACAGTTGATAGATCATCGGAACCTCACTGCATAAGAAGTTCCATATTTGGTGAGGATATTACCGTTTCTGAGGAAGATCTAAGGATTGTACTTCAATTGGGGGATGACGGTGACTGCCCAACCCGTTTACACCCCTCACTGTCAGAGGATGTTTTCTCAGAGCCAAATACTGGGGACATCAATTCAGGGGTACTCAACAAGAGTAACCTCTGTCCCCGTTTAAATACCTTGCACACGTGCTGCTCAAGTGCATGGCTTCAAGAAAAGGTGGGTTTGATGAGCTATCGGATCAGATGCAAAACGCATACGTTGCGTTGGTGCTGAACCACCCGTTCAGCTTCTCTAAGATGATCTTCACCTATGTGGTGGAGAACATCGAGGGGAAAGGAAAGGAAGCCTTCTGTATGTACCCACGGTTTATGCAAATGATAATAGATCAGAAGCTTCCTTCCCTGCCAAAAGAACAGGAGGATTCGGTGGTTGGAGGTAATGGATGACACCACCCTAGGAAGGATGAAAGTATACCGGGGAAAGCAGTGAAGCCTCCGGTCAGGAGGTTGTTTGGTCATCTTGCCAGAGAAGACTATGTAGTGGGAAAGGAGAAAGTGGCGTCACGAGGACAGTGACTCTGAGGTGGAACAGATACCTACCCACTCTTGACTCAGATGAGGATGACAGTGGGGATGATGCTATTCCACCCAGAGGCATTGTGTCTGATTCTGTACCCCTGTGTCTGTCTCATCTGCTAAAGTAACTGAGTCAGCGGATTTCATCACGATTTTGTTCTTAACGAGAAGGATGAGGCTGAATCGGATGAGGAGCCACTTACCCAAACTGTGGGAAGGAAAGTTGTTCCCACAGAACATGGGTAAGGGTTGTTGGTGAACAACCGAGAGGCTCCGGAGATACAGAAGCTGACCCAACTTATGCTCCGGAGTCCTCAGGTGGGATTGTAGGGGGAGCATCCACCTCGAAGGGAACGAGGAGGAAAACGGATGGCCAAACCCCATGGCAGAAACCTAAGATGAAGCGGCGGTTGACCATTCATCACTACTACATCAGCCACTACCACCACTACCACCTCTTCAGACACACCCCCACCACCATAGCCACCACAGCCCCCACAGCAACCTCAGACACCACCAGACCGCCACCAAAAGACAGATCCCAGCCACCACTACATCATTCACCCCACACTCACCACCACTATCATCCCGACCTGACCCGATATTTAACACCACCCACACCACCACTAGCCACCAAATCGAGCCCTCAGCCTATCCCTCACACACCTATAGATCTCTTCTACCTCCATCGGGGTAGAGGAACAGTTGTCGGCATTAAACAGAATGGTGTTAATTGCTGGCGGCTGATGAGGAAAAGACAACTCAGATCCGCCAGCTTACCGACCTGATTGCTGCACAATCGCATAAAATTGTAGAGCGGGATCGAGTAATTGAGGAGCAGGCCCAGCAATTGGCTGCTCAGAGCACCCAGATGAACCAACTCCAAGCTCAAAGTGTCAACAAGTAAGCAAATAGAGGAGTTGGAAAAAGCTAAGAGGACCATTTTGCTAAAATTGAAAGGATCAAAGGAGGAACCTTAAAGATAAGGATGGAGACATAGATAATGAAGATGATGAAGACGATGATGATAATGAGAGTGATACTGATGAAGAGAAAACCGAAGAATGGTGTAAAGATGAAGACACTGACGGAGGAGAAGCAGCTGAATCTGTCTCAGCTCCAGGGCAAGAGAACAGAACAAAGAATAGACAAGATCAGTCAGCTTCTGCTTTTGCACCGTCACGTGAAGAGTGAGATGAGGTTCAGGATAAAAGTAAATAGTAGATGTTTATGTATTTATTTACTTTTGTATTCTGTATTGAAAAAACCATGTACTAAATGTTTATATTAAGTTAATGGATTTTGTTGATAAATTACTAATGATTTGAGTGTGAAATGTGTAAATCAAACAGATCCAAAGTACAACAGAGATGAGTTTGATATGCTCCCCTTCAACAGGTCAAGTCTCAACTCACCATGATTCTTGATCTGCAAGGGATTGTCAGAAGGTCAGTGAGTTATAACCCTGAAGAATGTGAAATAATTCATGACCTATCTAACGAGCAACTCGCAGAGATGTTCAAACAATCCTGATGAAATTATCAAGGATGCTCCAACAGTTGATTCAACTAGTGACGAAGAACTAAATGACGTTGATGAAGTTGAGGTTGAAGATATTGCTGCAGAAGAGTACCCTTAGTACGCTGAGACAAGGGGTAATGTGGTCCCCAATCTGGGTGAGCCCTAGTCTGTGATATGTTTGAGGTACTAGACAAGATGGAGCAGGAAACAGGAAGGACCGAAGGAACTGCCCAAGCCTCAAATGATGACGTAGACATTCGAAAGGCTGAGTGGGCTGAATGTTTTAAAGAAGTTAGAGCCCAACGTGCTTCACCGAAGAGGGATGCCTACACCAAGTTCTACAGCGTCAAGAAACATCTTACGGTGTCAGGCAGGATTATAGCATGGGCATATTTTGATGATCTTAACGTTTATGCCGTTAAGAGGGAGAAGGGCATAGAGTACTTAGATTTCCACATGATAAAGACTCTACCAGGTTTTGAGCTCAACCAGCTGGCCAAATTGAAGCTGTTGTATGCTGACCCGAGAAAGATGTCAGGCTGGTTTGAGGCTGCCCTAAAGAAAGAGTACCACACCAGGTGGATTAACTTCAGACCTCAACAACCTACAAGGTATATTAGAAGGTCTGAGATGGATGCCATTACTGGAAAAACCAAAGATTGTGTTGAAGTGGAATCCTCCACGCACAATGTCAAGAATCCCACTTCGGGAAATGACAAAGGATTTCACACCACTTTAAGTGGTGGTACTATGATTGGAGAACTGTTGAAGCTGTCATAGTTTGGATAAAGAGGGCCAAATGGATACCATCAGGGTATTGGAACCAATGTGGCTAACCAACTTGTCTGCTAATGATGTCTATACATTATACAAGTGGCCACTGTTCTATGACACACAAGATATTGTACAAGCCCTCCAGTTCCAAAACGTTATACGACTTTGCTTCGCGTTTGATATTCACGCGCGAGTCACACAAGAGGACAAGTACAAGAAATATGAGGAGGTAATGAAGAAAATAAGACATTAGAGAGATCTAGGTCCAAGGGGGAGTTTGTTGATACATGTATGTCCCTAGATCATGATATGTGATGTAATAGATCTTGTTTGGTATGATTAATGAAATGATATTGATAGTCTGTTAGTTATAATGTTTAATAGTTCATTAATGAGTCGTGACTGAATTGATTGGGTTTATGATTATTTGAATGGTTGCACATTATGTTATATTAATTAAAATATTCAAACTTAACTTAATGAAGTTCTCATGCGAATCGCTCATGCGAATGAATCATACGCATGAATAACTTCACACGATTGACTCAGTCGCACGACTGAACCAGGAGACTGGATCAGTCGCACGATTGTAACATAAGATTGGCTCAGTCGCACGACTGAACACTCAGTCGTACGAATGAATCAACCGCATGGTTCAATCGCACGACTGAACCAAATAATGGTTCAGTCGCATGATTGGATAGTGCCAACCTATAAATACAAATCAATTCATGAAAAATAAAAACACTCGATCAATTACGATTCCAGACGAACCTAGCATCCAGCAGAAACTTCCCAAGTCGTTCTCCAAGTTCATAGAACACATTAGATCGATTCCCAATCGATTTCTAACGTTAGTTTCAATCCTTGATTGATTCTTCGTGTGTTCTCACTGATTGGATCGCCAATCAAATAGGATTCCGCACTATTTGATCTGGTTTACATGTTAATCTCTAGGTATTTCGGTCAAATACCAGGTCCTAACATTCTTTATGATAAATGCAGGGTTCTTCAGCATGCCAAATGAGCATCTGGTATGTAGATAGTGGAGGATCTATGCATATGACTGGGAGCAGTTCTCTTCTTAATGATACTCTCACGGAAAGAAGGGATTTGTTTCATTTGGAAATGATGCCAAGGGTTACATCATCGGGAAAGGATATGTGTCTAACGGAGATATCAGATTTGATGATGTTAACCGTGTGGAGAATCTCAAGTATATTCTACTGAGTGTCAGTCAGATGTGTGATAAAGGGCATGTTGCATTTTTCACAAGCTAGAACTGCAGGATTCTATCTTCCCAAGTTCTGAGGCAGATTGACAAGGTATTGGATGATCATACTCTCCTGAAGGCCAACAGGATTGGAAGAGTATATGCCTTGGATTTGTCAAAGAAGATTGATTTGAAGGGTCATCCTTGTCTGTTCTCCAAACCCTCTCCTCAGGAATCTAAACTGTGGCATAGAAGGCTGGGTCATGTTAATCTCAAAAACATGAATCAGCTCATCCACAATAGTTTAGTGAGAAGTCTACTAATAAAGGAGTTCCACTGTGACGAAACTTGCACTGCTTGTTTAAAAGAAAACATCACAAACTCTCATTCCTTCCTATTGAAGAATCTAGTCCACTGCCTGCTTGCAGTTACTACACATGGATCTATTTGGTCCTGTGGGAGTGATGCGCATGGCAAAGAAGAAATACTGTCTGGTAATTGTGGATGATTACTCCAGATTTGTATGGACTTTCTTCTTGCATTCAAAGGTTGAGGTTGCTCAAACGATTATAAACTTTGTGTTGTATGTTGAGAAGCAGTATTCCCTATCACTCAAGTGTATAAGGAGTGATAATGGAACTGAATTCAGAAACCATACACTTGATGATTTTTATCTATCAAAGGGAATCAAGAGGCAGTTTAGCTTCCCAAGGACTCCAGAACAAAATGGAGTAGTGGAGAGAAAGAATAGGACCCTAATTGAAGCTGCAAGGTCTATGTTGGCTGACTCTGGTTTGCCATTGACCTTTTGGGCTGAAGTTGTCAATACATCTTGCTATGTGCAGAATAGAGTTCTAGTAAATCAGAGGTTGATGAAGACTCCATATGAAGTTCTACATAATTTGGCTCCTCTCATTTCATTTTTCAAAGCCTTTTGGTGTCCTTGTTTCATTCTCAACACAAAGGATCAACTCCACAAATTTGATCCTAAGGTGGATGCAGGGTATTTTGTAGGTTATTCATCCATATGCAAGGCTTACAGAGTCTTCAACTGCAAAACAAAGATAGTTGAAGAAACCTTGCATGTGAAATTCAATGAATCTCCTAAGGATAAAATTCACAAAACCCCGTGGAGTTGTTTGATCTGGACATACTGCAATATGTTCCTTATCAACCTCTAGCTGTTGCAGATCATGTGGATAAATCATCTTCTGCAACAAGTCTTCCACCTGGTGGTACTGAATATGATGTTGATATCAGTACTCACCTTTTCAAGTTTAGTGACCAACTGCCTGAGTGTGCTAAACTTGATGTTCATGTAGCTTCTGCAGCTCCATCTACAACAAATGCTAATGAGATTTCTGACTCCTCTACATCATTGACTTGCCATCTAATACTTGGTTTCAAGAATCTGGATCACCGTCTGCTGCTGTTGAACCGGCTACAAACACTTTCACTGATCTTATAGTATACCAAGAGCTGAAGAATCACCCCATGTCTCAAATCATTGGTGATATCAATGCTGGTGTCTCAACCAGAAGTCAATTGTCTAACTTCTGCTTTTATGCTCTCTTCATCAGTCAGCTAGAGCCAAAGAACTATCATGTTTCTTTGAGAGACAATGGATGGGTTGAAGACATGCAGTTGAGCTACTTCAGTTCAAAAAGCAGCAAGTGTGGGAATTGGTTCCTCTACCCCCAGGTAAGTGTGCAATAGGCACTAAATGGGTGTTTAGGAATAAAACTGATGAAAATGTGCTTATTGTTAAGAACAAGGCTAGACTGGTTGTACAAGGGTTTTCACAAGAAGAAGGTATTAATTATGATGAAACCTTTGCCCCTGTAGCCAGACTAGAGGCAATTAGATTGTTCTTAGCCTATGCTGCATTCCACAATCTTAAAGTTTTTCAAATGGATGTCAAAAGTGCATTTGTATATGGTAAAATAAAAGAAGTGGTTTATGTGTGTCAACCACCAGGTTTTGAGAACAATAACATCCTGATTGGGTGTATCAACTTGATAAGGCTCTTTATGGGTTGAAGCAAGCTCCTAGAGCCTGGTATGAAACATTTTCAAATTTTCTTCTTAAAAATAATTTCACTAGAGGCTCCATAGATAAAACTTTGTCTATTAAGAAAGTGGATCCGCATAAGCTACTTGTTCAAATTTATGTTGTTGATATTATTTTTGCATCCTCTGATCCCCAGTTGTGTGATGATTAAGTTTGAAATGAGTGCAATGGGAGAATTACAGTTCTTCTAGGCTTGCAAATCAAACAAAAGACTGATGGAACCTTTATTCATCAATCAAAATATACAAAAGAACTTTTGAATAAGTTTGATTTACAAAATTGTAAGCCCTGTTCTACTCCCATGTGCAACACCACACAACGGGATGCAGATCAGAAAGGTAAAGCTGTTGATGAAACACTTTACAGATGTAAGATTGGGCCCTTGATGTACTTAATAGCTTCTAGACAAGATATCATGTTTGCAACTTGTGTTTGTGCAAGATTTCAGGCTGCTCCTAAAGAGTCTCATTTGATTGCAGTCAAGAGGATCTTTAGATATCTGCAAGGTACACAATCTCTAGGTCTTTGGTATTCCACTGGACACTCATGCAAATTAGTTGCTTTTTCTGATAGTGACTATGCAGGGTGTAAGTTAACCAGAAAATCAAATTCTGGTGGATGTCAATTCCTAGGTGACTTTTTGATTTCTTGGCAGAGTAAGAAACAAACATCTGTTGCTACATCCACTGCTGAAGCAGAGTACATTGCTGCTACAAGTTGTACATCTCAGGTACTCTAGCTTCAGAACCAACTATTGGATTATGGCATTACAGAGACTAAGACTCCATTATTAATGGATAGTGCTTCAGCTCTGTGTATTGTCAAGAATCCAGTCGAGCACTCTAGGACCAAACATATAGAGATCAGACACCATTTTATTAGGGATTGTTTTGAAAAAGGTCTGATTGATCCAAAGTTTGTGCCTAGTGCTGATGAGCTTGCAGATATATTTACTAAGCCTTTGGATAGTTCAACTTTCCAAAACCTTGTGTTAAGGCTTGGTATGCTGCAGCTAGAATAAGTGATAACTACTGATGATCTCAGTAAACAAGTTCTGATGATCATTTGTAAACATGTCACAAATATGTACTGATTCTGTTACAAACTACTGATGTTTGTAAAAACAGATAAGTACTGATGTCCTATGAAACCACTGAAAACAGCTAAGTCTGATGAGTAAGTGTTGAGGACAGTATGAAATAGCTGAAAAGCTAAGAATTGACGAAAACTACTGATGAGAATTTTCTGTTCAATCGTTTCCACAAACTGATGTTTCACCCTAAACAGCTGATGACAAAACCATGTCTTCAGTAGTTTCACAACTACTGATGACTACACCAAGTCCTTAGTTGTTTACAACAGCTGAAGACAAAACCAAGGTTTTTAGTAGTTTCACAACTACTGATGACTAAAACCAAGTCTTCAGTTGTTTTCATAACAACTGATGCCAACACCAACACTTTCAGTCGTTTTCTTTTCAGCCTTTTCTTAACCTATAAATACCTGCACTTATAACCAAACGTTTCATTTGCCGTTTTTCAAACCTTTTCTCTCTCAACAATGGCGACCATGAAACTCAAACCCCGACACAACTGTGTTGCCTACCTTTCGAAATCGGCTTTCTGGAACAAGTTTGACAATGCCATCAATCTTATGGTGGATTCACAATACCAAAAAGCCTTTCTTCTGAATCCTACCATATACCCTGATTCCTTAACCCAGTTCTGGACCGACGTCTCTGTAATAACTGGTGACAATGATAGGCAACTCACTCTCAAGTCGTTGGTGAACCAGAAACAGGTGGTCATCACCCCGACATCATTCGCAAAACCCTAAACTTGCATGATGGCACCTATGTTAAAGAATACCCGAAAGGCACCACTGATATGTCTTTCATCAATAACGGGTATGGGGCGACTTAAGTGCTACAACCATACTTAAAAAGCACTTCCATGATGCTGATGACTTATCTTTCATATGGTGAATGTCTGCCTTGCATCAAAGACATCTTCTTGGGATCAGATGTCTTCCCGATGGCACAGGTATTGTACTCTATCCTGAACGCCAAAATCTAAATTTTTCTAGATAGTGTTCATGGAACTAAGGGATCTGGCTTAGAAAACTTTGGCAAACAGATGGCTACTTTATCCCAGGTTTCTGATGGCCATAATTTTGAATCAATTAAAATCTGATGGCCTTGTTGGTCTTGGAGTCCCTGCTCCAGCTGTTTTAACTGAGATATACTCCAGACATAACTCAGACCCTACTCTAAAAGGGGCTGCCCGGATGCTAAAACCCAAGCAGAGGGAACCCATAGCCTCCACGTCCAGATCCAAAGTCCCCACCAAACCCAAACCAAAAAGCCCAAAAAGCCCACTCAGGGAGAGAGTCCCCTGAGGATGCCCCGTACCATAAACACAAGAAATACATACTGGTTCTAACCCCCCAGTTATGTCCAAGACTCAACCTGCTGAAGCCGCACATGTATCCTCTCAACAGGATCCGGTTGCAACCACAATTGGGGATCCCAAATTTATGGTACCTATCTCAATTGAGAGGGTTACCATTGAAGAGCACCTCTCACCCCGGTTGCAATCTACTTCGGACCAATCTCCACATGCAACCGCCCCTCAAAGCCCAACACTGATAGTTGCTAAAGTGTTGAGTCAGTTGCATTCCTCATCCCCTCCCCAGAAACCACTTACCACTGGGAATACCTCAACTATTGAGGGGGAGGACCAAAATGCTTCTCATAACCCACAGCACAAGGGTTACAATGTTCAATCTCCAAGTGTACAAACGGAGGTTCAAACATCTAGTAAGGCTACCACTTCTACTGATTCAGCAAATGATCAGGATGAAGTTGGTAGCATCCATAAGACCTTACCAGAGGCAACTGCCAATGAAGGACACAGTCCTGAGGCAGGAAGTCCCCAGTACCAAGAACAAGGGCCAGATGCTTCTACTGATCTACACTCAGAACATGTACATCGTGATTCAATTAGGAGGTCAGGTGATTCAGCACAGACTGATGATGACCTGGGCTTTTTCTATGATGTATTAGCCCATAATACCATCCTAGAGACTGAGGTGAGCAGACTCAAAGAGCTGCTAGCCAACATGTCTCAGGATCAAAGTCCATCTACCCCACAAACCCCACAGATGGTACCTTCCAATGAATGTTCCCCAAACACTGAGCCTACACACTTAACTGAGCCACCAGCCACTACATTTGGCACCACCTCTCAGGGACAGAACCCCTTAGAGCAGATGGTTGCTATCTTTCAAAACACCTTACCTCTCATCACTCCCATCATCACTGATATAGTGCATAACGCCATTGATGAGAGGATCTCCTCAAATCTACAAACCCTCATTGATGAGGCTGGTAATAGAAGAGATTCAAGCTAGATGGGCTAGTTATAGTGTGTTGGAAAGGGAAGGATTGGAGATAATGATCAGATTCATTGCCAAATACCTTGGAAGATCATTGATAGAGATAAAGGCCTCGTCCAGAGACAGTATCTTGGAGATAACCAAGAAAATCTGCTCTGCTGGAGGCTAGAATAAAGGGTTGATCATCGAAGCACTGGATGAAACAGGTGCAGGGAAGAGAACTAAAATGGCAAAGCTCTCCAAAGCCAAACTCACCACCAAAATGCTAAGTCAGTCTTCTCACACTCCCACTCAAACACAACCCTTATCTCTAAAATCTCCCAAATCTATCCTTAAACCAAAGCCACCCACAACTCAACCCACAAAACCAATTCCTTTACCCCAAAAACCACCTCAAACCTTACCCAGTGATACACCCAGAAGGAGGAGAAGGGTGTTGAGGGTAGAAGAAGATGAAGAAGAGGATGCTCATGATGATTGTCTGCCAATCTCTGTTGTTCTCAACCTTAAAACACCTGAGCACAGAAGTCAACAAGTGATTACACCTGACTTGCAAATGCAAATGGTGAAGGTAAAGATTGAAGAAGCAGAATAGCAGAAGCAGCACGATGAGCAGTTTCTCAAGATGGTTGACAAGGATTTCCCTCAGTCCTCATCCATTCAAGAAATGAAGAAACAGGCTCTGAGGCTGTACACTCTTAGACATACTTTTCAACATCAAAGAGAAAGAGTGTGGATCTGGCCAGACCCCAGGGTAAGTTCTAGAATTCATAAGAAGAATATACCAAGTAGATATCATGGCCAAGTGAAGAAGACCTTGAATGCTGGAATTACATTGGCCATGCTAGTCTCACCCTGGGATATCATTGAAGAATTGAAGAGAGCTCACAACTCCAAGACAACCCCTCAATCTATTCTTGAGAACAAAACGATCAAGAAGGGGTTGTTATACAAAAGACTTGAAGATCTTCAGAAGAGTGAACTCCAGTTGTTGCTTGAAGGCTCTCACCCTGATGAATTTGCTTACAGAGAGAGAACAACTGTGGAGTTGAAAAATGGAAAGACAGTGAGATAACTGTCTGAGTATTATGGCCCAGAGTTCTTCTTCGAGGGAGAAGCAGAAGAACTCACCAAGGAGGAACAAGTTGTTCTCCTTGAGGCCTATGCTAGTGAGTCTTATAGACTCATTAATGGGAATTAGGTTTCATGGTTGAGACAAGACTCTGTGTCCAGTTTCCTCAAGACAGAGTTCCCTTCCATACTTAGCCAGTCAAAAGATTATAAACCTTTTCCCGGCCTGTGCTTAACTGATTACCTCTAAAGCTGATCAAGAGAGTGTTTCTACCAAGAATAAGTGGGATCATCAATAAGTTTAGAGGTTTTGGTTGCATTGGTTCAGGGGGAGTTTGTTGGACCAAAAGAACCAATGAGCCAGATGAGAAAAACCTCTAAGTCCCACAGACATTACAACTGCTGAAGAAGATCTCAACAGCTGAAGACATCAGCTGATTACATGGTCTGAAGACAAAGTCTAAAAGTAAAGTACTAAAGGCAAAGTCTGAAAGTAAAGTACTGAAGACAAAGTCTGAAGCCATCAGCTGAAGACAAAGTCTGAAAGTAAAGTACTGAAGAACAAAGATTGAAGTCAAAGACCGAAGACCAAAGTGATGAGTAGTTGTCACAACAGCTGAAGTAATTAACTTCAGTAGTTGTGATGGTTTACTTTTAGTACTTGTAATTTACTTTTCAGTAGTTATAGTTTCAGTAGTTGTAGTTCAGTAGTTTTATGTTTTTGTACTTAAGCATTCTCTGAGATGTAATCAATAGTTGAGAACATTCTAAGTAGTTTGCATAGTTTCAGTACTTTGAATAATTATGTTAGATGTCACTATCAAGTGACATTAGCAGACGTCACATTTCCTATATAAGGAATGTTGACCTAGTTGTAAGGTGTGACATTGAGCCACCACGAAAGTATATGAATGGAATATTTCTTTTGCAGAATTCTCTCTTTCTATAACCGTGTACTGTTACATTGAATATCAATTATGTTCTTGTGAATTGTTTAATTCGTTGTTCGAATTCCGCTGCAATACTCTCTAATTAATCAAACTTAGATCACTAATCCTAACTGAGCCAAAGACAGTTGATGAGGCTCAAAAGGATGGAAGTTGGGTTGAGGCTATGCAACAAGAGCTCCTTCAATTCAAAAGGCAAAAAGTTTGGAACCTTTGTCCTCTTCCTTATTGGAAGACTACCATTGGAACCAAATGGGTGTTTAGGAACAAGAAAGATGATAGAGGCATCGTCATCAAGAAAAAAGCTAGACTAGTTGTCCAAGGGTACATAGAAGACGAAGGGATTGACTACACTTATGTCTTTACTCCAGTAGCAAAATTAGCAGCTGTAAGGATATTCCTGGCATTTGCTACATCGAAGAACTTCATGGTCTTTCAGCTTGATGTAAAATGTGCCTTTCTATATGGAGTGATTGATGAAGAGGTTTATGTCAAACAACCACCTGGTTTTGTAGATCCTGATTATGTCTGCAAGCTTGACAAAGCTCTTTATGTGCTGCATCAGACGCCCAGGAAATGGTATGAGACACTCTCTGAGTATATTTGTAAACATGGATAGATGAGAGTACTATAGATGGAACTCTCTTCATCAAAGGATAGGGAAATGACATATTACAGGTCCAAGTGTATGTGGATGATATCATCTTTGTTTCAACTAATCCAAAGCTCTGGAACGACTTTAAGAAGCTGATGAAAGATAGATTTGAAATGAGTGTATGGGGGAACTCAATTTCTTTCTGGGAATTCAAGTGAAACAAGTTATAGATGGCATCTTCATAAGTCAGTCAAAGTATGTTCTGGACATACTCAAGAGATTCAACATGACTGATTGTAAGACTGCTAAGACACCCATAGCCAGAAATCACTCCCTTGGACCTGATCTTGAGGGGGAGTGTGGATATGAACACTTATACAGGGCTATGATTGGGTATCTTATGTATCTTACTGCTAGCAGGCCTGATATTATGTTTGCTACATGTATTGTGCAAAATATCAAGCCAACCCCAAGATGTCTCACCTCAACACTGTCAAGAGGATTGTTAGATATCTTAATGGTGCCTCAACACTTGGTTTATGGTACCCAAAGAATCCTGAATTCAATATGTACGCGTATACAAAAAGTGATTATAGTGGTTGTAACATGACTGTAAAGTCTACATCTAGGGGACGTCAGTTCCGTGGTGGAATGGTTGTCTCATGGCAATGCAAGAAACAATCCTGTGTATCTGCATCAATTGTTGAAGCTGAATACATTGCTGCTGCAAGCTGCTGTGCTCAAGAGCTTTGGATACAGAATCAGATTCTGGACTATGGGATAAACTTCAAGGAGACTCCCATTCATATAGACAACAACAGTGCTATCGTAATCACAAAGAATCCTGTGCAGCACTCAAGGACCAAACACATCAATATCAGGTATCATTTAATAAGAGATAATCATGAAAAGAGATTAATTAAACTAGTCAAAGTTCACACAGATAAACAATATCGGTTTACAAAGGCTTTTGATGAATAGAGATTTAAATATCTAATGTCAGCTATTGGGATGATCAACTTTGAGTAGGTTTTTCATAAAACTAATTCTTATTATTTCTTAAAATATGTGTCCTAAGTTATCTAGTTCATCACTTTCATAAGCTCATGTTTTCTTTGGATGAAAATACCTTTTTGAAGACTTTCCATAGATTTTTGATAATTTTTGATCTTTTGAAAGTTATGCTTTTAACTTCAGAAGCAAATCATGCCTTCAAAATACATAACTGTCTAGGAAATTTACCTTCGGAAAAGGTTATCAATCTATCTTCTGAAGCTTAAATACTTGTCCCAGACACTTATTCAAGTTTTAATTTCTCTTCCGAAACAAAATTCTCAAAACTCTCTGGAAAATCTTCCGAAGTCATTTTAGCTTCAGAAGCTTTTTAAATTAAAACTTCCGAAGATAATTAACCTTCGAATGCTTTTTAAATTCCAAGAAAACTACTTTTTGAGCAAAAGTAAACTACTTTTTCAAAGGTGGGACTGACATCCGGATTTCAAAGTTTATCCTCTTTCATTAAACTTTATCTGAAATCCCTGTCACATATAAACCCAACGGTTTCCCCGTCATTCTATTTTCTGTTCTTCCTCCAAACCTAAAACCAAAATTTCTCTCTGAATTTCTTTCTTACGTCTTTCTTCATCTTTAAGCTACCTGACAATGGCCAATCTCACTCACATAAATGATCCCAACTTTACCATGCAGCTACACAGACAGCATAATCACGTTGCTCTGTTAAGCTCTAAGAAAAATCCTCATTTCTCAGAGGTTGTCGATTCTTAGCTTTGTCCAACTACTTCACCTACATAACCATTGATCCTCCACTCTATGAGGATCATCTGCTTGAATTTTGGAAAACTTGCCAAGAGGTTGTCATGGATGGGGAGAAGGCACTGTCTGCCAGTGCATGGGAGAACAGTCTTCATCACTCCAGCCATCATCAACATGCATCTTTAGCTCGATGATAAAGAGGGTGAGGTGTTCTTCCCAAAAGAAGCTGTTAATTATTCCTTTGAGCAGATGGGATATGAGGGAGATTTCTCTATAAAGACCTTTATGAAAGGGAAGGTCTCATCCCAGTGGAGATTCCTGCTCCATATGGTTATCCACAGCTTATCAAACAAGCATGGTGGATGGGACTAGATTCCTAAGGATCTCTCCTTCCTCATCCATGGAATGATTTAGGGGGTCAAGTTCAAGTATTCTCAGTTCTTTATACCAACTTGCTTGCTAACTTAGACTTCTTAAAATATTACATGTTTCCTAGATATGTCCAGTACATTCTTAACTGTGAACTGGGCTCACAGTTAAGGGAAATAGGTAACATTCTTAAACTAGGACAGATGAAGCCCGACATCTTTAAAATACTGAGAAAGCCCACTGTTGCTTCTTTGGGGTAGAAACAACCATAGTCCAAAAATTTTAGAGCTCATTGCTCAAGGTGACAACCTTGCAACACAAGCTAGTGTTGAACCCACACCTACTGTTTCCCTACCACCTCAACAGCCTCAAATTACCCTCACTTACCAAGAAAATCCAAACGAACCCTTGCTCAGATTATTCAGTTTATGGAGGCCCCCATATACTTACCCACACAGGAGGAAGTGGACACTAGAGCTCCCACTTCTCCTGAGGAGCAGACCACTCCCATCTCTTCAAGGATCAATGCTGAGGTTCCTCATGCTCAGCTTGATGAGCTCATTATCCCAACTGCCTTAAGCCATTGCTCAGAGTCTCAACACTCAGTGATCAACCTTCAGAGGACAGTTACTATCCCCAGCCTATATATCTCAACCAACAATTCCTAATTTTGACTTCTATACTGATGAGATCTAGGTTTCAGTGAGTATAATGAGTCTCTCTTCTTTACCCCTACTCAAAGAGAGATGAATGCTCCTAAGTCTCCTATATCTATCCCATATCAGTCACCTACAAATGAGGTGGAAACTTATGAACCTGTTCAGGATGTGCATATGGAATAGGCTCTCACTTCTGAAAGTGATTACATCATTAAGACCTCAACCATGGCAACTCAGCCTATTGTCATCTCAACTGAGACTGCCAGTGTGTAGAGGAAATCCAGCAGCCAAGAACCTGAAGTTAGTGGTGAGAGAGAGGACTTTGTTCCAATAATCTCATCCCCCAATGATTCTTCTAATGAAGATGATGGGAATCTAAGACTAATGGTGCACAAACTATCTAAAACATGCATTTATTTAGTCTCAAAGGTCAGTCACGTTGAATCTCAGGTGACTACCTTACACAACAGGATCAATGATCAGCAACTTGAGATTTCATATCTTAAGAAAAAACTAGCTAGGAGACCCTTAAGAGGAGCTCAACCAGGAACACAAGAACCTGTGGATGTGATTGACCTATCTTCCAGCTCACCTATGTAAGTGGGTGATGCTACCAAAAAAGGGGAGAAAGTCATTATAGCTATAGAACCTGGGAGTACTTCAGAGAGAGTGGAGATTGAGGACTCACCATCCTCACTTGAAATTGTGCACTTTGATCAACCTCCTTAAATTCACATTGATGTGGACTACAAAGACTCCTTCATACAGAGTCTATTTGAGGATGGGATACCAAGGGCCATATCATCTTCACCATCATCGAATCATATCATTGGGTGGAGGTATGACAGCATTAGGAAAGCCCTAATCATCATAAGAGTTCAAGGACTGCAAGATGTCTTAAATTTTCAAACTTTGAACTACTATGAAGGTCTGGATCTAGTCAACATGCCACTTGTCAATCCAAGCAAATCAGGACAAGCTGACAGGCTGGCTCAAAGAATCCTAGACAAGATCACTATAGAGTTTAGCTTCAGAAGGAGACTTAGGCAGTCAGGCAATGCCATCCGTCGACTGGATGTTGACGATGACCCTAAGATTACTTTCATAAGGGAAACCTTGACTGAAGGCCCGGTGGCAGAACCTGAGAGCCCCGTCTTATCATCATCAACTGCTGCAGAGATTCTCATTCTTTTTTGAGACACCTGCTGGTGAAGATGCTTCTCAACCTCTCTCTGGGCAGAGCTTAGAAGCTGCATCAAGCAATAAAGGCCAAATCTCTCTCCACCCTCAGTCACAAAGGTATGTGAGTGTCAAAGGGAAAATAAATATGACATTTGAGGAGATGATGAGGAGAAGAGAGGGAGGAAAAGGAGGCTGAGGGGAGAAAAATTCCTCTGTTGTGTCTTCAAGAGTCATGGAGTCTGCTATTAGGGCTGTCCCTAGACCAGATACTCGGAATGATGAGTTAAGGGTAGTAAGGATAAGTTATCTGCAAACAAGGAACTATGACATATACAGGGTCATTTCTCTCGCCTTAGATGAGTTGAATGAACTCGTTGAACTGTAAAGGTCAAGGGAGAAGAAGGAGGCAGAAGATGTAGAGCTTCTAGTACAAATAAAAGCAGAGAAAAGAAAGAAAAGATTGTACAAACATGTGCCTACCCTTTCCCCAGTTCAAGAAAGTCCTGCACAAGAGGATGTGGTTCAACAACAACCTCAAGTAGATAAAGAAGAAGATAGGATCAAGATGATCAACAACTTGAGTGCCATAAGCCTCTATCAGGCAGAAGCACTCTTTCCCTTGTCCTATGACTATGTTGAGATTGAGTACTTAAAACAACTTGAACTTGAGATAGTCAATAACAGAATGACAACTAAGAAAAAGCTAAAGGAAGAAGCTGCAAAATCAAGAGCCATCATGCAAAGGAGCATGAAGAAGTCTACTGATATGTAGAGGATGATGAGCTTCTTAGAAGCTATATGGATTCTTCGAAAGGAGACTTGGCCCCATGTCTCTATCCACTATGGATGACCATATTAGGGTGATCAAGCAAAAGATCAAAAGTGGAGTGCTCATTGACTTACACTCCATTCCAAGTCAAGCCCCACCTGAAGTGGAGGTTAAGGTTGAACAACCAGAGACAGCACAACCTGGACCTCCTGCTGAAACTCAACAAGCTTCATCTTCTAATCCACAGCAGGGTCACCCTCCCTCTCCTTCTGAGCCTGAGAGAGAGGAAGTCCCAACTGAGAAAGACAATGAAGATCAATCTGGTATTGCAGACCAGTCTTCTCAGTTTAAACCTTTAAAAAGAATGAAGAGGATGGCTTTCAAACCAAAGCCAAAGAGGAAGAAGACTACACCCTCTTCTAAACCCCAGGATGAGTCAGAACATCATGAGGATGTGCAGCCAGAGGATCCTACATCAACTTCAATTCAAATAGCCCCTCTAGCATTAGGAAGACCCATCTTGTCTTGGACATACACCACAAATCAAGAAACATGTCATGTCATTAGAGTTCTAGGCACTAATGAGATTTACACATGGCAAGATATGTTTTAGTTGCCTCTACATGATCTCTTTGATATGAGAAGACATTTTTATAGTCTGAAGGATCCTGATCACCTTATGAATAAAGGAATGGTGATCATCCTAATGAGGACTCTTGATATCTGAAGTCTACTAAGTGTTTTGGTAGCATCAGCCTAAGGGCAGTTTGTAGAGATTAATGAAGAGGCTGATGCAATCTAAACATCCAAAGTCGGTCCTGCATGCTACACAAGTGCATTGAGGAAGAATGCTTAGGAAGTTTCACACATGCAACTAAAAAATTCTAAGTGTGAAACCTTCCGAAGCCAAGACCAATATCTTTTGATGCCAAAGATGAAGTCTTCCGAAGCCTGAGAGACAAAGTCTTTCGAAGCTTCAACTTATGAAGACAAATTTCTTCCGAAGACTTTTGACACATGCTTTATCTCATGTACTTTTCCAAAAAGCTGGACACATTTCCGCTGCATCTCTGTAAGGTCACCAACTTACATGAGTTAGTGAAAAGGTCCATGCTTTTGGTAACTGTACATTGAGGTCTTGAGCTTGTAACATTCTACTTCATGTACTTTATCGTTTTTGTAATAGATAAGGATGTGACCTATGGCATGTCATAGTCACTAATCAAAAGGCAATCTGCCTTTTAACTCTACAATTCATTTTATTTGTGTCTAGTCAATTGTATCCAGCTGGCTTTCAAAGTATAGCCGGCTGTAGGATGTAGTATAAGTATCTCATGTTCTTGTATATTTCTATTATGCTTTTTAACACTTGTAATAGAACATAGAGAGAGAAATATACTGCATTCTTGAAAACCATACACATGTGTTCTCTTGTTCTGTCTCTTATATTACTTGTGTTCTTAGTGTTTTATTTGTGGTTAATCCAGTCTTACTGTTTTGTTAAGTTTGGTTAATCTCTTCTTTGTATTGTTGTGTTGTAATTGACCCCCTTCACCGGTCCTGAATATACATACATACATATACATATATGTATGTATATATATATATATTATATATATATATATATATATATATATATATATATATATATATATATATGTATGTATGTATGTATACACATACATATACATACACACACACACACGCACACACATATAAATATATATATATATATATATATATATATATATATATATATATTATATATATATATATATATATAATAAATGTCTGTTATTATAAAATATACAAATATAGATATATACACATAATGTACCCAAATAATGATATATTTGTAGTACAAATAAATTAAATGCTTTTGCAAGTTAATACAATCATTCATTTCAAAACATCGTTCGTTCGCATTACAATACAAACGCATTAAACAAAGTATGTCATCCAAAATGCCAATTAGCTGCCTCGCGCCATCCTCAGCAATGCTCACCAGCCAACTGAAAAATGCATAAAAGTTAGCGTTGCTGAGTGAGTTCTAGTTTTATAAAAACATTGTATTACCTTCCATTCATTAAAAACATTTTCATTACTATCGCACGTGATCACACATCATATGTACAGCAAGGTAATAATCGCACGTGATCACACATCATATGTACATCAAGGTAATACTTATTATTTTCATCATTGTTCGTTTAGTACATTTTGCACGTTCGGACATATCGCACATATGGCACTTATCGCACGTATCGCACGTATCACACTTATCGCACATATCGCACGTATGGAGTGGTCACTAGGACAGACTCCCCCTATGTGTGTGAACTCTTATGGATTCGCCAAGATCGCAGGCTGTATAACACATACTAATTAGGAAATCTGAAGTTATTGGAGCAGTCACCAAGACTGAACTCTTACTATGTGTATGAACCCTTATGAGTTAGCCAAAATCACACGTTGTAGATACATACATAGTTGGACACTCCCCCTGTGTGTGAACTCTTATGCGTCAGCAAATATCGCACGTTGTATGACACATAGTAATTAGGAAATCGCACGTATTGGAGCAGTCACCGGGACTGAACTCTTACTTTGTGTCTGAACCCTTATGTATTAGCCAAAATCGCACGCTATAGACACACACAAGGTAATAACTCTCAATGAGTTGTGAACTTCCCTTCAGTTCCTTGCAAGGCTTTTCATCACTTTCTCTTTCATTTATTAATGCATGCATTAATTATTTCATTCCTCTTTCATTATCTTCCACTTTACATTACATAATACTTTCATTTCATTAATTAACATTCAACGTAAAGCCAGGGGAAGACAAACATACATAAACAGGAACATGAGCAAGATCATGCAAATCTTCATAGATATCGGTATGCATAAATAACATACATCACACAAACCATCATGCATAACATCATCAATTGCACATCGTCAGTCACACATCATCACACAGGCATCATATACATCATACATACGATCATGCATAAGCATCAATCATTCATCATATCATTACCATACAATGCCCATCACATAATCTATTACCTCAAAAAGTCAACTTACATAGCCCTCGGGAACCTCCCAAGTCAAAGCCAAAATTTTACCTTTTCCCCTAAAAAGTCAGAAAAATATTCTAAGTGTTCATCCGCATTTTCCTTTTTGTTCATCCGCATTTCTTTTACTCATCCGCATTTGTCAATGTTCATCCGCATTGACTTTGTTCATCCACATTTGCTTAGTCACATAAACATATCCACATTTGTTCATCCGCATTGACTTTACTCATCCGCATTTGTCAATGCTCATCCGCATTTGTTCATCCCCATTAACTTTGTTCATCCGCATTTGTTCACACTTAGACTTATTCATCTGCATTGACTTTCTCATCCACATTTGTCAATGCTCATCCGCATTTCCTCGTCCGCATTTCCTCATCCGCATTTTTTCACACTTAGACATATTCATGTGCATTGACTTTCTCATCCGCATTGACTTTCCATCCGCATTAGTCAACACTTATGCAGTTTCCTAAACTTAGGCGTATGAACTACAGTTTGTGCGTATGAGAAGCCTAGGGCACACTATTCATCAGTTTCAGTCCCCAAATCTCATATTTCCTGTTCTAAGCTTAAATCTTACATTCTAAGCCTCAGAAACACAACCATAACATCATCAAGCATGAACACAATCCAGAATCGCACCATAACATCATCATTCACAAATTCAAACATACGGGCATAAAACCTAGTTTTATAAAAACATACATTCATGCATTTCCAGCCCCAAAATCAGTTAAAACATGTAAAAGAGGGGTTGTAGAACTCACCTTTGTAGCTCTTGAGTATGGATTCTTCCAAACTTGTTTGAAATTGAGTTCAACTGTCTAGAAACCCACTTGAATTCGAATTCTTTATTGTTCTTCTTTCCAAAACCGAGAGTTTTGAGTGTTCTACCCTTTCCTTCCCTCTCTCTAAAAATTTGAGAATTGTGTTGGTGTAGAAAGAGTGATGGGCGGCCATCACCTTTTACACCAACTTTTTCAAACCTTTTGTCCATTTGACACTTTTTACCCCTCAACTTGGGTAAAATATCTTTTTTTCTTTTTCTTCACTTTATTCTTTCTTTCTTTGACTCTAAATAACTGGGTGTTACAGTCCACCCCCCTTATGTAGGTTTCATCACCAAAACCTGTTATTCCTCGAATAGACGTGGGTAATGTTGTCTCATCTCTTCTTCAGTCTCCCATGTAGACTCGGATCCCTTCATGTGCTTCCACTGTACACGGACATGAGGAACCACTTTATTCCTCAGCCTCTTCTCTTTTCGATCAATGATCGCCAGTGCTTGCTCCACATAATTGAGCCGTTCATCTACCTCGATATCCTCCATTGGTCCAATCATATCCTCGTCTGCTAGACACTTTTTGAGATGAGATACATGGAATGTTGGGTGAATTTCACTTAACTCATCTGGACACTCTAATCTATATGCCACCTCTCCTCCTCTAGCAATGATTCAGAAAAGCCCTATGTATCTCGGGCTCAACTTGCCCCGCTTTCTGAACCAAATGATAGCCTTCCAAGGTAAGACTTCCAACATAACTCTATCACCCACCTAGAATTCCATCAGTCTACGTCGTTTATTAGTGTATGACTTCTACCTATCTTTGGCTGCCTTCATGAAGGCCTTGATCCTTTCCAGCTTCTCAATCATATCCTCGTCCACTTTGACGCTCCCTAACTCTTTATGCCTAATACCACCCTAACGCATGGGTGTTCGACGTCTCCTCCCGTATAGCATCTCCTAAGGAGGCATACCAAGGCTGGCATGATAACTATTGTTATACGAGAACTCCGCTAACGGGAGGTGGTCATCCCAACTTCCTCCAAAATCAATGACGCATGCCCAAAGCATATCTTCGAGCATGTGAATCGTTCTTTCTGACTGACCATCCGTCTGAGGATGATAAGCCATGCTGATATGTAACCTCGTCCCCATCGCATCATGAAATTTATTTCGAAATTTAGATGTAAACCGGGTGTCACGATGAGACATAATAGACACCGGCACACCATGACGTGTTACAATCTCTCTAATGAATAGATCTGCCACCCTCTCAGATGAATATGTCTCACAGATCGGTAGGAAGTGAGCACTCTTCGTAAAACGGTCAACTGTCACCCATATGGCATCATACATGTTCGGCGTACGTGGTAGCTTTGTAATAAAATCCATGGTGATGTGCTCCCACTTCCACTTCAGTAAATCCAAAGGTTGGGTTTTCCATACGGCTACTGATTCTCCGTCTTCACTTGAGCTTGTCCCCATACAAACATTATATCCTTACAGTTCAATGTAGTCAATGGAGAAGCTATCTTAGAGAAGTCTTGAATGAATCTTCTATAGTAGCCCGTCAAACCCAAGAAACTACAAATCCAGAACGGCGTCTTTGGTGACTTCCGCTGCATCATCGCCTCCACCTTTGTCGGGTCCACCATAATCCCCTCAGGATTCACCACATGACCCAAGAATTGAACCTCGCGCAACCAAAATACGCACTTGGAGAACTTGGCGTACAAGTTCTCATTTCTTAACGTCACCAAAACCTCCCGAATGTGACCGACATGCTCTATCTCGCTCTTTGAATAAATCAGGATATCGTCAATAAACACAATCACTGAATTATCTAGTATCGGCCGACACAATCGATTCATCAGATCCATAAAAGTAGCTGGCACGTTGGTCAAACCAAAAGACATGACAAGGAACTCGTAATGTCCATAGCGTGTGCAAAAAGCTGTTTTAGGAACATCCTACTCCTTCACTTTCAACTGATGGTAACCATATCGAACATCTATCCTTGAAAACAAACTGGCACCTTGAAACTAATCAAACAAATCATCAATTCTAAGTAAGGGGTATCGGTTCTTCATTGTCAACTTATTCAACTCATGGTAGTCGATACACATGCTTGTGCTATTGTCTTTCTTCTTCACAAATAAGACCGGAGCACCCGAAGGAGAGATACTCGGTCTAATGAACCCCTTATCAAGTAACTCCTATAGTTGCTCCATCAATTTCTTCATCTCAAGCGGAGGCAACCGATACGGTGCCTTATTAACAGGTCTGGCACCTGGTATCAAGTCAATCTGGAACTCGATCTCGCGGTCTGGTGGAACTCCTAGTAAATCTTCGGAGAACTCATCTGGAAAGTTACACACCACCGGTACGTTGGTCGTTTATCGTGTTTGCGTGTCCACATCCTTCACATAGGCCAAGTAGGCACTACATCCATGCCTCATGCACTTTCCAGCCACTGCCATCGAAATCACCTTCGGACTCGTTGTGACTCGATCACCGTAAACCATCACTATACTCCCATCAGACGCTGTTAATCGTATCATCTTCTTGTGACACACAGTGTTCATCTCATACTCCGCCAACCAATCCACTCCTAGGACTACATCAAACCCGCCTAAGGTCATCACGAATGGTCTAACCGGAAATTTATGACCTTGTAGATTCATGTCACAACCTTTTATCATCTTTAAAATCCTTGTATACTTACCTATGGTAGTTTCTACAACGAAGGGTGTATCCATACTTCTACTCCTAATTGGCAACTTAGCACAAAAGACAGCAGAAATAAAACTCGTACTAGCACCGGAATCAAACGACATAGAAGCAAGAGTTTGGTTACTAGGTACGAACCTGATATGACATCGGGGTTTGTCCTAGCCTCCTCCCTGGTCATCGTGAAGGCCATGTGCTCGCTTTCTGCCGTTCAGTTTTTGTCGTCTTCCTTGCTCCAGAACTCTCTGCCCTTGGCTTCTTGCATTCCCTGCTTACGTGGCCCCTTCCACCGTAGTTATAACACTTTATCACCCCACAATCTTTTGCCACATGACCGGGGCTCCCACATTTGAAGGAGCGGTTTGATCTCCATGTAGATTCTCCTGTATCCCCTTTAGCACACTTACCACACTTCCTTGTCTTCGCACCAGACGAAGCTACACACCGATCGCCCGTCCTGGCAACGTTGTTGTTTGGAGTGTGACCCCCACGGTCAACCCGCTTTCCGTTCCAATTCTTGTCGCCGCTACCCTTTTTCTTCACTTCAATCGTGATCGTCTCCTTCACTTCCCTAATTAGCTTAGTCACCATAGACGACAAAATCGCCTGCATGACCTGTTGAACTCCCTTGACAACAGCCTCTTTCAATGTGGTCCTCAGACAAGCACTATCATCACCGCCTTCTGGGTGATGAATCTCGGGTTCATCGAGTGTCGTTTCAGCAGCCCTGGCCATGCTTCTCATGACACGCAGTCCAACACCACGTCCACCACAACCTTCACCTGAAGAAACCTTGGGAGATCTACCACCAGCCATCCTCAACACACACTAGAAGATTCAAACACCAACATGGTCTTTCAAGCGAACAACTCGGTTTATGTCATGTATAGTAAGTCCCTAATTACAGTGGCCAGTTGTGATTAGCCACTTACTTTACTCTTCATACCCCAAGCATTTCCTATACTGACAACATTAGTATCTAAATCTACAAGCAACACATAAACCACACAACATGCACACATAATACCGGTTATCATTAAGAAAATACCTCATGGCACGTAGCTACTCGGACTGGCGTCACTTCCCCTTTTTGTCCCATTTTCAGTTTAAGTTTAGGTTTATTTTGAAAATTTACCCGTTTCATTTAAACTTTCGCTCTGATACCAACTTACAGCTGGCCAATCATCGCACATAAAACATATATTTACATTTAACCTTAATGAAACATCGCAGCGGAACATTAAAATAACTTTTCATTTCATTATAAATGCTTTTGCAAGTTAATACAATTATTCATTTCAAAAATCATTCGTCCGCATTACAATGCAAAAGCATTAAACAAAAGATGCCATCCAAAATTCCAAGTAGCTGCCCCGCGCCATCCTCAGCAATGCTCACCTGCCAACTAGAAAAATACATAAAAAGTCAGCGTTGCTGAGTGACTTGTAATTTTATAAAAACATTGCATTACCTTCCATTCATTAAAAACATTTTCATTACTATCACACGTGATCACACATCATACGTACATCAAGGTAATAGTTATTATCTTCATCATCGTTCGTTTAGTACATTTCACACATTTGCACATATCACACATATCGCACGTATCGCACTTATCGCACGTATCGCATATATCGCACTTCTTGTACATATCGCACGTATGGAGTGGTCACTAGGACAGACTCCCCCTATGTGTCTGAACTCTTATGGGTTCGCCAAGATCGCACGTTGTCTAACACATAGAAATTAGGAAATCGCACATTATTGGAGCACTCACCAAGACTGAACTCTTACTGTGTGTATGAACCCTTATGAGTTAGCCAAAATCGCACGATGTAGATACACACATAGTTAGACACTCCCCCTATGTGTGTGAACTCTTATAGGTTAGCCAAAATTGCACCGTGTATGACACATAGTAATGAGGAAATCGCATGTATTGGAGCAGTCACCGGGACCGAACTCTTACTGTGTGTGTGAACTCTTATGAGTTAGCCAAAATTGTACGTTGTAGACACACACAAGGTAATAACTCTCAATGAGTTGTGAACTTCCCTTCAGTTGCTTCCAAGGCTTTTCATCACTTTTATTTATTAATGCATGCATTCATTATTTTGTTCCTCTTTCATTATCTTCCATATTATGTTACATAATACTTTCATTTCATTAATTAACATTCAACATAAAGCCACAGGAATATAAACATACATAAAAAGGAACATGAGCAAAATCATGCAAATTTTCATACATATAAGCATGCATAGATAACATACATCACACATACCATCATGCATAACATCATTAATCGCACATCATCAGTCACACATCATTACATAGGGCATCATATACATCATACATATGATCATGCATAAGCATCAATCATTCATCATATCATCACCATACAATCCTTATCACCGTTGGATTCTGTATGCCAAGACACATAGAACATTGATGCGTTAGTATGTCATGATCCAAGTCGGGTTATACCCAATAACAGCTTTGCAAACACAAACAATTATTCAATTGATGATATGATCATGCAATTAAATAATAACACCAAATTTAGAATATGGGTTTTCAAAATAAGTTGCATATGAGATGGAACAACTTATTAGGATATTTTGTTCATGATTATTATTTGTAATGTTATTTAAATAAGTTAGATAACATCAAATAATAAAAGGGGTTTATAACTTATACAATTAAATAGTTAATTGTATAAATAATTAGATGACTAGTTTTATTTTTATGTGTGTGTGTTTGAGAAGGAAAATCCTTTTCCCTTTAAATATTTTCGGCCGCCCCTTCAAAGGGGATTGGCCCTTTTTCCTCTCTTGAATAGATACACATAAAGCATGTCATTCACTCCAACTCATTGACCACTCTCATTACATGCAATCTTCAACCAAAACACTCTCTTTTCTCTCTCAAGCTCCATGGCAATAGCAACAGAATTTTGGGAGTTTTCTTTTGGTTTTCGTGTTCATCTCCCTAACAAGAAGAGTGTTTGCACACAAGCTTGGGGTATACAAGCTTGAGGGGCCCTTCCTTGGAGCCTTGGCCAAATCTTTAGCATATAATCACTCTTCCTTGGTCGACATTTTAGCTGGAGAAAGGTAGTTAATCACAGCTTTATGTAGCTGTGATTTTATGTACACTTTCATATGATCATAGCTTGTTTATTCACATAAATGATCCTTTTGTTTTGGGTTTGTTTCTTCATATATATGTCACCATAAAGCATGGATTTTCAGCTTTAAAATCATGTTTTGAAATATATATATATCCGCTGCGTTTTCTGAATGTTTAAAAGGTTAAACTCGGTTTTATCTTCCAACAAACCCAACAATCACATCATCTATGACCTCAAAAAGTCAACTTACATAGCCCCCGGGAACCTCCCATGTCAAAGCCTAAATTTCACTTTTCCCCCCAAAAAGTCAAAAAATATTCTAAGTGTTCATCCGCATTTTCCTTTTCGTTCATCCGCATTTCTTTTACTCATCCGCATTTGTCAAAGTTCATCCGCATTGACTTTGTTCATCCGCATTTGCTCAGTCACATGAACTTATCCACATTTGTTCATCTGCATTGACTTTACTCATCTGCATTTGTCAATGTTCATCCGCATTTGTTCATCCGTAGTAACTTTGTTCATCCGCTTTTATTCACACTTAGACTTATTCATCCGCATTGACTTTCTCATTATCATTTGTCAATGCTCATCCGCATTTCCTCGTCCGTATTTGTTCACACTTAGACTTATTCATCCGCATTGACTTTCTCATCCACATTGACTTTCCATCCATATTAGTCAACACTTATGCAGTTTACTAGTAAGGACCCATTCCCGAGACACTTACAGCTGGCCAATCTTTGCTCACAAAACATACAATTTCATTTAACTTTCATAAAAACACTGCAGCAGAACATTAAAATAACTTTTTCTTTCATAATAACTACTTTTTCAAATTAATACAATCATTCATTACACAATTTCATTTGTTCGCATTACAATGCAAAAATAGTAACAAAAGAATGCCATCCAAAATGCCAAGTAGCTACCCGTGCCATCCTCAGCAATGATCACCTGCCAACTGGAAAATGCATAAAAAGTCGGCCTTGTTGAGTGAGTTCTACTTTAGCATAAAACATACTTTTCATTCATTAAACCGTACTTTACTTTAACATGTATCATTATTATTTTCATCATTCTTCATTAACTTCCATTCATACGTTCATCATTACATCTTTTCATTCCGTCAAAACCATGAACTTTACCCTACCGTCATGCATAAAGCTAGTACTGGGTCGGGGTATATCATAGACCCCCCGTCATGGCGCACAGCAACCTGGCCACAGTACGTACGGTAAATTTAGGTGTACTATTGTCATGTGCTATACCCTCCGTCATCCATAAAGTTGATACTGGGCCGAGGTCTATCATAGACCTCCTGTCATGGCGCACAGCAGCCTGGCCACAGTATCTAGGGTAAGTGACAAAGGTTCCATACAAATGGTCAATCACAAAGAAAGAACCCAATGTGCATGCTTCTAGGGTAGCTAACCCGCAAAACCGTTGGGCTAACACCCTACATTGGGGCGTGTCCCGACATAAAAGACGTGCAAGACTTTCTTTACTTTCCATCATTCATTAATGCATCCATTCATTCATCATGTTCCAACTTTCATTATCTTCCACTTTACGTTACATAATACTTACATTTCATTCATTAACATTCAATGTAAAGCCATGGGAAAATAATCATACGTCACAAGGAACGTAAACATAATAGTCAACATCGTCATGCAAGGCATCATACATTCATAACATAGATCATGCATAGTCATACAACATCATAGATCATCATCATGCATAAGCATCAATATCACATCATAACATGCCCAACATAACATCTATGACCTCAAAGGTCAGCTCACATGAACCCCCGAGAACATCCCAAGTCAAAGCCTACATTCATCTTTTTCCTTAAAAAATCAGAAAAACATTTTAAGTGCTCATCCGCATTTGCTATAACTCGTCTGCATTTCCTTAACTTCATCTGCATTTGTGATCCGCATTTCCTTACTTCATACGCATTTGTCATCCACATTTCCTTTACTTCATCCGCATTTGTTCACACTTAGACTTTCTCATCCGCATTGACCTTACTCATCCGCATTTGTCATCCGCATTTGCCATCCACATTTAACATACTTAGTCAAAGCTCATCCGCATTGACTTTCATCCAGATTTACATTCATCCGCATTTCAAATAGTTAGTCAATGCTCATCTGCATTGACTTTCCATCCGCATTGACTTTCATTCGCATTAACTACACTTAGGCAATCATTCTAAACCCATTTGCACATAAATATCAGATTCAGTTCCCAAACACCATCTGTCATGTTCTAAGCTTAATCTTACATTCTAAGCCTTAGAAACACCATCATACATCATCAAGCATGAACATAGCCACACATTACATCATAATATCAACATACACACATTCATACATATGGGTAAAAACCCAATTTAATGAAAACATACATTCATGAAATATCAACCCCAAAATCAGTTCAAAACCAGTAAAAGAGGGGTTCTAGAACTCACCGTTGCAGCTCTTGAGTATGGCTTCTTCCAAACTCATCTGCAATTTGAATTCAACCGTTTAGAAACTCACTAAAAACATACCCGAACACATACAAACACTCATAAGCATAGACCCGAGGACATAACCGGTTGAGAGCATCATAAACCATGAATTCTTACCTTGAATTTGAATTCTCAGTTGGTTCTTCTTCAAAAACCGAGAGTTTTCAGCTCTCTTGCCACTTTCTTTCTCTAAAATCCAAAGATTGGTGATGTGTGTCACATATGGGCGGCCATACCACCTTTTACACCCACTATTCAAACATTTTGCCCTTTTGGACACTTTTTACCCTTCAACTTGGATAAAACATCTTTTCTTTCTTTTTTTTCTTCACTTTATTGTTCTTTCATGACTAAAAATATGATAATAACCAGGTTTTACATTCCTAAACTTAGGCGTATGAACTACAGTTTGGGCGTATGAGAAGCCTAGGGCACACTATTCATCAAATTCAGTCCCTAAATCTCATCTTTTATGTTCTAAGCTTAATCTTACATTCTAAGCCTTAGAGACACAACCATAACATCATCAAGCATGAACACAGTCCAGAATCGCACCATAACATCATCATTCACGCATTCAAACATACGGGTATAAAACTCAGTTTTGTAAAAACATACATTCATGCATTTCCAGCCCCAAAATCAGTTAAAACATTTAAAAGAGAGGTTCTAGAACTCACCTTTGTAGTTCTTGAGTATGGCTTCTCCCAAACTAGTTTGAAATTGAGTTCAACCGCTTAGAAATCCACTTGACTTCGAATTCTTTCTTGTTCTTCTTTCCAAAATCAAGAGTTTTGAGAGTTCTGCTCTTTTCTTCCTCTCTCTCTCTCTAAAAATCTGAGAATTGTGTGGGTGTAGAAAGAGTGATGGGCGGCCATCACCTTCTACACCCACTTTTTCAAACCTTTTGTCATTTTGACACTTTTTTACCCCTCAACTTGGGTAAAATATCTTTCTTTCTTTTTCTTCACTTTATTCTTTCTTTCTTTGACTCTAAATAACCGAGCATTACATATTAATAGTACTATTGGGCTAACACCACCACCCTTGTTTGTTAGTATAGTAGTTGGGACTGAAGTGGCAAGGTACGGGCCCTAGAGTGAATATGTTCTGACAAATCTTGTGTGTACGTCATAGGTTTAGTTGTGTTGCTCATGTTTACTTGTGATAGTACTTGTTTATAACTGTATACACTCATGTCCTACCAAACTTTTACACAACATCAAGTTTTGTTTATCATTAAACCTGTGAACTCACCAACAATATGTTGACCTTTTGAGCATATCTTTTAAGGTAACAATCACTGAGGATATCTATGGACGATGCCCTAGCGACTATTCTAGGATTGCTTCTTTTGCACTTATGGACAATTCTGACAATTATGCAGGACTCTTTTTTGTTATTTATGCTTTGTCTACTTGTTCCCGGGTTGTGGGATTTATACTTATTTTGTTTGTATGACTATGCTTGTCATGGTATTGACTAAATGTGACGAAAATCTCCATTTGTGTTGGGTGATGTCACGACACATTGACTTTCATCATTTATTGCATCTCTATTAATTAACAATGTGTTATGATGATCTCGTTCATTACATCCTCGTGTTTCCACTATAAGCGGGGGTGTGACAGATTGGTATCAAAGCCATTGTTTATAGAGAATTAGGTGGATCACTTGACCTAGACTATAACCTAGGAACCTCCATATAGAATGCATACTAGGGTTTTGTGTGCATCCGATATTACGTGTATGTTACTTCTATTCTATTTATCATTTCTTTATCTTTTCATCTACTACATCTAAGGAAAAGTATCTTTTCCTTATAGGATGTCTTCCACTAGACCCTCCGTTCCTACAATGCCCCGAGTTCATTTGTCCGACTCTGAGTCAGAACCCAAAGAGGTTCTCTCGGATCATATGTTGCCTGCATCATCAGATACAAAGTCCGATCTCGAGGAGTCGGCAAGAGAGTCATCTGATGAAGAGGAGATAGGAAACCATGTTGTACTAGGGTTGCCTCGCATTCGTGCTACACCACCTTGTCCTGCAACACCTGAAGCCCTAGCCATACCAAGTACTCCTGTTGTTCCTTCTACATCAAAAGCACCTGCCACCCAGCCACTCTTATATACCTGTTAGGCGGATATTGCAAGTTACACGCCTGAGGTGGGACCTTGGGTGCCTAGCTACCGTAAAGGACCTTACCAGAAAACGGCATAGGACCGGTGCTACTAAGGACGGCTACAAATAGAGTGTTTTTGGCCACCCGAATAAGGTTTCAAGTGTTGGCTGATGAGGCTAGTTTGTGGGGTGACCATCCTAACCTGCCCTTGATCCCTTCTAGCTCCTATAGTTGTGACGACGAGCAGGATTGATGTTGCATGAACATTGGTAAGGACTTGAAGATTTAGAAGATTTATTTTTGCTATTTCGTATTTCATTTTCAAACATTGTTAGACTATGGTTCTTCGTATGTTTTTTGGATATTACTCTATCGATTATCATATTGACACATTATGAATTATGTGAATAAGACTTTATATTATTATTATGCTTTGGTTTGGGGTATTACATTGTGGAAAATATGTTGGCAATGGCATGTTTTATGAGACTAACTGAACTGCCATGATATTTGATATTACTGAACCTAGTATTGTTTATGTTGATTAGAAAGATGCAGCCCAGAAGGATTACCCACAGTGTTAATCATGGTGGTGTTGCCCCAAGAGGCAGAGGTAGAGGAAGAGGTGCCACAGGTAAGGATGAAACACCTGTAGGCAGAAATGAAGATGGGTAGGGTGGTAATAATCAAGGAGCTGGAAACCCTAATATAGCCGCCATGATTGCTTAACAACTAGTAACACTCATCCCGAACATAGTGGTATAGGTGAGTGACAACATCATTAACTACAAAAATCGGGGTGGTAATAATGACAATGAATATAATGTTAAAAATGGTGGTCATGAAGAGAATGACGAAAATGAACATGAAGATGGGGGTGGACATAACAATGGGGAAGGAAGTGGAATGGGTAATGTGAACGGTAATGGTAACATGAATGGGAATGGTATTAGAGGAAGGGTTGGTTGTACTTACAAGGAGTTCATGACTTGTAAACCAAAGGAGTTTGATGGAAAAGGTAGAGCCATTGCCTTGACCCGTTGGATTGTGAAGACGGAATCTGTGATAGACATTAGCAACTGTGTTGAAAATCAAAAGGTGAAATATGCTACTTGTTCATTGGTGGGGAATGTGTTAATGTGGTGGAACACCTAAGTGTAGGCTCGAGGTAGACAGCCATCAATGGCCATGCCTTGAGAGTGGAATTTAAAGCTTCGGCAACTGAAGAATACTGTGCAATGAACGAAATGCAGAAGTTGGAACACGAGTTCTCGAATCATTCGATAGTAAGTTTGGATCATGCTGCTTACACCTACTGATTTCATGACTCGGCAAGGTTGATGCCACACCTGGTGACACCTAAATCAAAGCAAATTGAGCATTACATCTCAGGTTTAGTACCTCAGATACGTGGTTTGGTGACTTTTGCGGCACCCCGACTACACAGTGTGCAATTCTGAAGGCGGGCACTGAGACTGATGAAATGATAAGAACTAGAGTGTTGGGCAAAGGTCGTGAGAAAAGAAGGATATTGGGGAAGTCGAGCAGACAAGCAACAAAAGGTTTGATAAAAAGGCAAAGGTGATAAGAAGATTTGTGGTGGTGAACCGAGGGAGAAAGGACTACGTTGGACCTCATCCTAAATATGGGAAATGTATATATCATCATCCGCTAGTGGCGTCGTGCCAGGTATGCATAAACTATAGGTGCCCGGGACATTTTCGAAAAGATTGTGGAGTGGCGCCCAATTTGGTTACACCGATTAATGCCATCAATCCCATTGGAAATGCTAGGGTTTGCTAGAGTGTGGAAGCTCCGATCATTATCGGAATGTGTGCCACAGACTGAATCGGGCACTGGGTCAACATGGGAATAACCAAAACCAAGTGATGGAAATAGCTGGTAATCAGGGTCAAGGAATTCAAGGAAATGCTGCCCGAGGACGTGCGTTTATGATAGGTGCAAACAATGCACGTCAGGACCCGAATGATATTATGGGTACGTATCTCCTCAATTATCACTTTGCATATGTATTATTTGATACTGCGGCAGACAATAGTTTTGTATCCTCTAAATTTGCACCTCTACTTGGTTTGAACCCTAGTTGTTTAGAGACTAGCTATTTGGTAGAAATGGTGAATGGTAAATTTGTGAAAGCTAGTGACATAATTAGAGGGTGCACAATTACATTAGAGAACCATGCCTTTGACATAGATTTAATACATTTTGAACAGGAAAGCTTCGATGTAGTAGTGGGAATGGATTGGTTGTCGAAGTGTTGAGTTGAAATTGTTTATCGAGAGAAGGTGGTGCGAAATCCTATGCCTAATGGTACTATGCTCATGATTCAAGTAGAACGACCGAGAAGATGTCTAAAGATTATCTATTGTATGAAGGCTCATCTATCCGAGGAAGGGAAACTGGAAGAAAGGGAAATTAGCTCCGAGATATGTTGGATGGTTCGAGATCACGAGAAGGATTGGTCATGTAGTGTACCAATTAAAGTTACCTCAGGAAGTTAGTGCCATGCATGATACATTCCATGTATCGAACCCTAAGAAGTGTTTAGCCAATATATCCCTTCATGTACCAATTAAAGAAATCATGATTGACGAGAAACTACTTTTTTATGGAAGAACCAGTCGAAATAATGGGCCGAGAAGTAAAGCAATTGAAGCGCAGCAAAAAATTCCAATTGTTAGAGTGAGAAGGAACTCTAAGCGAGAGCTTGAGTTTACGTTGGAGTGGGAGGACCAGATGAATGCTAAATATCTGCACTTGTTCGAGGATAAAGCTTCAGGATCTAACTCCAGCTGAATTTCGGGATGAAAATCTCTCAACTGAGGGGTACTGTGACATCCGTCACTATTGGGTACGTCAATTGACTCGAAGCTCATTAACTTTCCTCATGCATTTATTATTACTTTATGTTATTAATTTGTTTTCAAATCAAACAACTTCGTATCTCCGTTAAATGTCAACCCTAATAATGTAACAACGTCAAATTAGATAAATACTACATAAATAATAACAAATAAAACTAATTACGATTAATAAAATTAACATCATTAATATTATTATCACTATTATTATTATTATTATTAGTATTATCATTATTATTATTATTATTATCATTATCATCATTATCATCATTATGATCATCATCAGCATCATCATCATCATCATCATCATCATCATCATCATCATCATCTTTATCGTTATCGTCATTGTTATCGTTATCGTTATCGTTATCGTTATCGTTATCCTTATCGTTATCCTTATCGTTATCGTTATCGTTATCGTTATCCTTATCGTTATCGTTATCGTTATCGTTATCGTTATCGTTATCGTTATCGTTATCGTTATCCTTATCGTTATCGCTATCGTTATCGTTATCGCTATCGTTATCGTTATCGTTATCGTTATCGTTATCGTTATCGTTTTCGTTTTCGTTATCGTTTTCGTTTTCGTTATCGTTATCGTTATCGTTATCGTTATCGTTATCGTTATCGTTATCGTTATCGTTATCGTTATGGTTATGGTTATCGTTATCGTTATCGTATCGTTATCGTATCGTTATCGTTATCGTTATCGTTATCGTTATCGTTATCGTATCGTTATCGTTATCGTTTATCGTATCGTTATCGTTATCGTTATCGGTTATCGTTATCGTTATCGTATCGTTATCGTTATCGTTATCGTTATCGTTATCGTTATCGTTATCGTTCGTTATCGTTATCGTTATCGTTATCGTTATCGTGTTATCGTTATCGTTATCGTTATCGTATCGTATCGTTATCGTTATCGTTATCGTTAGCGTTATCGTTATCGTTATCGTTATCGTTATCGTTATCGTTATCGTTATCGTTATCGTTATCGTTATCGTTATCGTTATCGTTATCGTTATCGTTATCGTATCGTTATCGTTATATCGTTATCGTTATCGTTATCGTTATCGTTATCGTTATCGTTATCGTTATCGTTATCGTTATCGTTATCGTTCGTTATCGTTATCGTTATCGTTATCGTTCGTTATCGTTATCGTTATCG
The DNA here is from genome assembly GCA_025506515.1 of Flaveria trinervia. Taxonomy (NCBI): domain Eukaryota; kingdom Viridiplantae; phylum Streptophyta; class Magnoliopsida; order Asterales; family Asteraceae; genus Flaveria; species Flaveria trinervia. Next base: position 41,243,789 of record CM046442.1, read on the forward strand.
TTATCGTTATCGTTATCGTTATCGTTATCGTTATCGTTATGTTATCGTTATCGTTATCGTTATCGTTATCGTTATCGTTATCGTTATCGTTATCGTTATCGTTATCGTTATCGTTATCGTTATCGTTATCGTTATCGTTATCGTTATCGTTATCGTTATCGGTATCGTTATCGTTATCGTTATCGTTCTCGTTATCGTTATCGTTATCGTTATCGTTTCGTTATCGTTATCGTTTCGTTATCGTTATCGTTATCGTTATCGTTATCGTTATCGTTATCGTTATCGTTATCGTTATCGTTATCGTTATCGTTATCGTTATCGTTATCGTTAGCGTTATCGTTATCGTTATCGTTATCGTTATCGTTATCGTTATCGTTATCGTTATCGTTATCGTTATCGTTATCGTTATCGTTATCGTTATCGTTATCGTTATCGTTATCGTTATCGTTATCGTATCGTTATCGTTATCGTTATCGTTATCGTTATCGTTATCGTTATCGTTATCGTTATCGTTATCGTTATCGTTATCGTATCGTATCGTATCGTTATCGTTATCGTTATCGTTATCGTATCGTTATCGTTATCGTTATCGTTATCGTTATCGTTATCGTTATCGTTATCGTTATCGTTATCGTTATCGTTATCGTTATCGTTTCGTTATCGTTATCGTTATCGTTATCGTTATCGTTATCGGTATCGTTATCGTTATCGTTATCGTTATCGTTATCGTTACGTTATCGTTATCGTTATCGTATCGTTATCGTTATCGTATCGTTATCGTTATCGTTATCGTTAATCGTTATCGTTATCGTTATCGTTATCGTTACGTTATCGTTATCGTTATCGTTATCGTTATCGTTATCGTTATCGTTATCGTTATCGTTATCGTTATCGTTATCGTTATCGTTATCGTTATCGTTATCGTTATCGTTATCGTTATCGTTATCGTTATCGTTATCGTATCGTTATCGTATCGTTATCGTTATCGTTATCGTTATCGTTATCGTTACGTTATCGTTATCGTATCGTTATCGTTATCGTTATCGTTATCGTTATCGTTATCGTTATCGTTATCGTTATCGTTATCGTTATCGTTATCGTTATCGTTATCGTTATCGTTATCGTTATCGTTATCGTTATCGTTATCGTTATCGTTATCGTTATCGTTATCGTTATCGTTATCGTTATCGTTATCGTTATCGTTATCGTTATCGTTATCGTTATCGTTATCGTTTATCGTATCGTTATCGTTATCGTTATCGTTATCGTTATCGTATCGTTATCGTTATCGTTATCGTTATCGTTATCGTTATCGTTCGTTATCGTTATCGTTATCGTTATCGTTATCGTTATCGTTATCGTTATCGTTATCGTTATCGTTATCGTTATCGTTATCGTTATCGTTATCGTTATCGTTATCGTTATCGTTATCGTTATCGTTATCGTTATCGTTATCGTTATCGTTATCGTTATCGTTATCGTTATCGTTATCGTTATCGTTATCGTTATCGTTATCGTTATCGTTATATCGTTATCGTTATCGTTATCGTTATCGTTATCGTTATCGTTCGTTATCGTTATCGTTATCGTTATCGTTATCGTTATCGTTATCGTTATCGTTATCGTTATCGTTATCGTTATCGTTATCGTTATCGTTATCGTTATCGTTATCGTTATCGTTATCGTTATCGTTATCGTTATCGTTATCGTTATCGTTTCGTTATCGTTATCGTTATCGTTATCGTTCGTTATCGTTATCGTTATCGTTATCGTTATCGTTTCGTTATCGTTCGTTATCGTTATCGTTATCGTTATCGTTATCGTTATCGTTATCGTTATCGTTATCGTTATCGTTATCGTTATCGTTATCGTTATCGTTATCGTTATCGTTATCGTTATCGTTATCGTTATCGTTATCGTTATCGTTATCGTTATCGTTATTATCGTTATCGTTATCGTTATCGTTATCGTTATCGTTATCGTTTATCGTTATCGTTATCGTTATCGTTATCGTTATCGTTATCGTTATCGTTACGTTATCGTTATCGTATCGTTATCGTTATCGTTATCGATCGTTATCGTTATCGTTATCCTTATCGTTATCGTTATCGTTATCGTTATCGTTATCGTTATCGTTATCGTTATCGTTATCGTTTCGTTATCGTTATCGTTATATCGTTATCGTTATCGTTATCGTTATCGTTATCGTTATCGTATCGTTATCGTTATCGTTATCGTTATCGTTATCGTTATCGTTATCGTTATCGTTGTCGTTGTCGTTGTCGTTGTCGTTGTCGTTGTCGTTGTCGTTGTCGTTGTCGTTTTCGTTTTCGTTGTCATTAGGTTGTCATTCGGTGTCCTTGTCGGTGTCCTTGTCGGTGTCCTTGTCGGTGTCCTTGTCGTGTCCTTGTCGTGTCTTGTCGGTGTCGTTGTCGTTGTTGTTGTCGTTGTCGTTGTCGTTGTCGTTGTCGTTGTCGTTGTTGTTGTCGTTGTCGTTGTGGTTGGTGTTGTCGTTGTCGTTGTTGTTGTTGTTGTGGTTGTCCTTGTCGTTGTCGTTGTCATGGTCGTTGTCATGGTGGTTGTCGTGGTCGTTGTCGTGGTCGTGGTCGTGGTCGTGGTCATTCTCGTGGTCGTAGCCGTGGCCGTTGCCCTGGCCGTTGCCGTTGCCGTTGCCATTGCCGTTGCCGTTGTTGTTGCCGATTTCGTTGCGGTTGTCGTTGCGGTTGGCGTTGCCGATGTCTACGCCGTTGTCGTTGTCGTTGTCATTGTTGTTGTCCTTGCCGTTGTCCTTGCTGTTGTCCATGCCGTTATCCTTGCGGTTGTCCTTGCCGTTGCCGTTGCCGTTGCCATTGTTGTTCCCATTCTCGTTGCCGTTCTCATTTCGGTTCTCGTTTCTGTTCTCGTTCCCGTTCTCGTGGTCATTCTCCTTGCAGTTCTCGTTGCTGTTCTCGTTGTCGTTCTCGTTGTCGTTGTCGTTGCCGTTGCCGTTGCCGTTGCCGTTGTCGTTGCCGTTGCCGTTGCCGTTGCCGTTGCCGTTGCCGTTGCCGTTTCCGTTTCGGTTCTCGTTCCTGTTCTCGTTCTCGTTCTCGTTCCCGTTCTCGTTCCCGTTCTCCTTGCAGTTCTCGTTGCTGTTCTCGTTGTCGTTCTCGTTGCCGTTGCCGTTGCCGTTGCCGTTGCCGTTGCCGTTGCCGTTGCCGTTGCCGTTGCCGTTGCCGTTGCCGTTGCCGTTGCCGTTGCCGTTGCCGTGGCCGTTGCCGTTGCTGTTGCCGTTGCCGTTGCCGTTGCCGTTTCCGTTGCCGGTGTCGTTGTCCTTGTCGGTATCGTTATCGCTATCGTTAGCGCTATCGGTATCGCTATCCCTATCGTTATCACTATCACTATCACTATCATTATCACTATCATTATCATTATCATTATTATAACACCTGGTTATTTATTTATTTTAAAGCCGACAAAGGATGAAAAAGAAATAAAGTCCGAAGTCGAGAGACCAAACTCGCCAACGAGAGAAAGTTGGGTATGTGGTGATATTTGTAGGAAGAGGGCAGCCATTTGCCTCTCCCCACACTCACATTTTCAGCCAATTGTAAGTGGAGAAGTGAGAAGAAGAGAAAAGGGAGAAAAAGTTGGTTTGAGTTTGTTCAAGTGAGCAAATCGTCGTGTATCAAGTCAAATCGAAGCTCTTCTCGTTGTGGTCGTTTGTGTGAGTTCTTGGACCCCTCTTTTACACGTTTTTGAATGATTTGGGGCCGAAGACATCTGAAATCGGTTTTTTGTTTGTGTGTACTTGACCCGTTTGTGCATGTGTGGGTATGTGTATGATTCGTTTGGGTCTTCCTTTTGAGCTTGTTGTGCTTGAATGGTGTTGTGGTATGCATTCCTAAGGTTTAGGATGGTCGATTTTGGCTTAGAATGGTTTAGATGAGCCTGGAAGTCGAAAATGGTAGATTGGGTTCGAGGTGAACTGCATTCTACACCAGCTAGGGCTAGGCGACCGAATGTAGGCCATACAGCCGAATGAGCTGCGATTGGGGTTCATTCGCATGATTGAGAGCTCATTCGCACGATTGGGGCCAGTCGTATGGGGATTCATGTGACTGGGGGTCCGGTCGCATAAGTGCGCATCCGCATTAGCTTCACCCTCATGAGATCCATTCACACGATTGGTGTTCATTCGCATAGGTGTTCATCTGCATTGGTCCATTCGCATGATGTTCAGTCGCATGGGGGCCATGCGACTGAAGGGTGTCCATACGCCCCATGCGACTGAAGGGTGTCCATACGCCTGAATAGGGTTGTTGCATTGGAGGAAAAGTGTAGTTTAACTTCTGACTTTTGGGGGAAAGTGCAGATGTAAGTTTTGACGTAATAGTTCCCATAAGATCATGTAAGATGACGGTTGCGGCCTTAGAGAGCATGTTGGGCATGATGATGATGTTGCCCTGTATGATGATATCGTATGTGTATGTTGATGTCCCTTATGATGTATGCTTATCTTTCCTGTAGCTTTACGTGTTACGTTAATGAATGATATGAAAGTAGTATGTAACGTAAAGTGAAAGATAAAGAAAAGAGGAACATGAAGTAAGAATGCATGCATTAATGTAAAATGAAAGTAAAGAATGTCTTGCAAGCATAGTATGTCGGGACACGCCATTAAAAGGTGTTAGCCCAATGGTGTGCGGGTTCGCTACCCCGGGAGGATGCATATCAGGGTCTTTCTCTGTGATTGACCATTTGTATAGCCCCGTTGTTGCATACCCTAGGTACTGTGATCAGAGATGTGATGCACCATTATAGCTGGTCTATGATAGACCTAGGTCCAGTACCATGAATAGCTGGGTATTGCATATAGCACTGTACACCTAAACTCTACCCTAGGTACTGTGATCAAAGGTGCGATGTAGTGTTATAGCTGGTCTATGATAGACCTAGGTCCAGTACCATGAAATAGATGGGTAAAGTTTATGGTTGAAGGAAAGGAAAGAAGTAATGATGAAAGATTGAAAGCATGAAAGATTAAAGAAGATAATAATAATATTATCTATGTGTACGTATGTTGTATGATCACACGAAAGTAAAGAACGGTTTTAATGAAAGAAAAGTATGTTTTATTATAAAACTCGAACTCACTCAGCAACGCTGACTTTGATGTGTTTCCAGTTGGCAGGTAATGATTGCTTAGGATGGCACGAGGTGGCTATTCAGCTCTTTTGGGATGTCATTCATTTATTTAATGCTTTTGCGATGTAATGCAACAATGTATTTTACAACTGATTAACGATGTATTATTTTGCAAAAGTCTTTATAATGAAATGAGATGTCAGTTTTGAATGTTCCGCTGCAATATTTATGTAAGAGAAATGAAAATGTATGTTTTGTATGCAATGATTTACCAGTTGTAAGCGTCCCAGGAACGGGGCCTTACAAGTTGGTATCAGAGCCAAACTTTAAGTGAAATGGGTAAAATTTCAAAATAAACCTTAACTTAAACTGAGAATGGGACGGAAAGGGAAGGGATGCCAATCTTAGTAGTTGCGTGCCATCAAGTATTTTCGTAAAGTTAACGAGTATTAGGTGCGCATGTTATGTGGTTTGTGGATTTAAATACTGATGTAGTTAGGATAGGTAATGCTCGGGGTGTGAAGAGTAAAGTAAGTGGCTAATCACAACTGGCCATTGTAATTAGGGACTTACTATACTTGACATAAATTGAGTTGTTCCATTGAATGACCATGTTGGTGTTTGAATCTTTCAGTGTGCGTGTGAATGGCCGGTGGTAGATCTTCAAAAGCCTCTCATAGAGGTGGTCATGATGGGCTTGGTGCTGAGCTGCGACCTAAGAGAGGAAGACCCAGAGTTGAGAAGGTGGTTCATGAAGAACATGAGACCCCTCATCCGGCGTGTGGTGACAAGAGCGCAAACATGAGGGCCTCGATGAAAGAGGAGGTGGTTGAAGAGGTCCACCGGGTCATGCAGACGATCTTGCCGTCTGTAGTGACTGAAGTTATCAAGGCTGTACGAGAAGGGGAAAGAAAGGAGAGAAATCAGTCCTCGGGAGGACGGGAACAACCGGAGCCGGAAACTGTTCCTTCAGATGATGAGGAAAAGGAAGAGGAAGAGCTCGTGCAGGAGGTGACACGAGGCCGTAGTTATGGGGCATTTTAACGATGCAAGCCCCCTACTTTTGATATAACGGCACTGCTGCTGCTGCTCACCGGTGGGTGAGAGAAATGGATGCTCTATTGAATATCAATAAGTGTCGGGAAGACTAGAAGGTAAAGTTGCTGCCCATTCTTTTGTGGACTCGGCTTTGTGCTGGTGGGACAATATAGTCCAAGCTAAGGTCTATCTACCCCTTGGTCATCCTTCTTACATTTCAAGACCCATTTGGTGCCAATGACTTTAGCACCTTTAGGTCTATCTACCAGAGTCCATACTCCTAACTTCTTGAATTGAAGAAGTTCTTCTTGCATGGCACTCACCCATGCCTCATCGTTTAATGCATCACTTACGTATTTTGGCTCAACTACGAGACAAAACATCGATAAGCACCATCATGAATGTAACCCTTTTCCATAACAGAGGCATAATCAGCTGAGTACAGCTGATTTCGGGTTTGTACTCCTGATCTGACATCCCCAATGACATTATTCAAGGGATGATAGATGTTTAGACGTGATCCTGGAGTAGTAGGAACAACTACCTCAGAGCCAAGATTATGAACATTTGGTTCTGCATCTGAGGTAGTTGGAGTTTGAGGCTCCGAAGTCAAAGGTGCATCACTGGTAGATGCTTGTGGACTTTCAAGAACTGGAACCTGTTCCTCTTGATTGTTCTGGTCATCTTCTTCAGCTTCATCTTCAGAGGAGGAGTCACTGTCGTCGACTACTCCTCCTGACTGAGTAGATGATTCTCCCTGTGAGCTAGATGTTGGTGTATTCAAGATATCATAATCATCCGTGTAGCTAACTCGTCATCCGAGGGAGAGAGAGGGATGTTGAAGGACTTGAAGAATCCATCATAGTCGAAAAAGTAGGCGGGTCCTTTGTCAGTAGGTGGTGTGGTATATCTCTGAACGTCAACATTACACCACACTTCTACTAGACCCGTTGAGTTGTTGTAAACCCTCTTGTTCGGTATGTTGTATCCTAGAAATTTTCCTTCATCCCCTTCTCACTGAATTTACCTTCTTGTGTTTTCTTCAGAAGTGTGCACGGCGCGCCAAATGGTTCGAGATACTCCAAATTCGGTTTGCGTCTTTGTAGTAGCTCGTACATGTCTTTTTGTGGCGCTTGAAAATCAGAACTCGATTCAGTGTATAACATGCATTCGCAACTGCCTCATTCCAAAATTGGATAGGCAATTTCGAGTCTGCCAGCATAGTCTGTGCAGTCTCTATCAAGCTTATGTTCTTTCTCTCAGCAATGCCATTCATCTGAGGCGAGTAGGCAGAAGTGAATTGATGTACAATTCCTTTTTCCTTGCAGTAAGCCTCCATCCACTGGTTCTTGAATTCCGTCCCATTGTCTGAGCGTACTTGTCTAACCTTCAGCTTGTAGAGAGATTCTAGTGTGGTTACTAACTCCTTGAACGAGTCAAATGTTTCTGATTTGGACTTCAGAACATTACCCAAGAGAACCTTGAGTAGTCATCAGTAACCACAAAACAGTACAAGTCGTCTGCTATGCTCTTTGTATTGACTGGACCAAACAGATCCATGTGAAGAAGTTCAAGAGGAAGTTCTATTGAATGAACTTTCTTTTCCTTACGAGACTTCTTCGTCTGTTTGCCATTCTTGCAAGCTACACAAAAATCAGGAAGCTGGAAGTTCTTGACATTAACTCCTCTCACCAGATCCTTCTGAATCAAGGGATTCATCTTCCTTTGACTAATGTGTCCCATTCTCCTATGCCAGGAGATGGAATCCTTCTCAGTTGCTTTAGATAGAAAACAATGAACCTCAAGATCCGTTGTAGCAGCTGTTGACAGATCCAAAACATAAAGGTCTTTATATCTTGAAGCAGTCATCAAAACTTGGTCTTCTGGGATCACGTAATCTTTCTTGAGCACATAACACTTCTTGTTGTCGAAGATGACTTTAAAACCTTTATCACAGATTTGGGAAACAGAAAGGAAGTTGTTTTGAAGTTGCTGGACGTAGTTCACCCTATCAAACTTAACTTTCTGATTTCCAACTTCTCCCTGAGCTGTGATATAGCCTCCCTTCTTTCCAGTAAACGAAACATGCCCTCTTTTTATTTGCCTCACGTTTGATAAAAGAGCCCTGTTTCCTGTCATGTGCCTGGATGCTCCGCTGTCTACAATCCACGTGTTAGTTTCAACACTGTAGCGAACACCCTCACATACAATGTAAAGGATTAGTTTAGGTTAGGAACCCAGCCTTTACTGGCTTGGTTTCCCAGAGGCATCACACATCATGAATTCCACCCATTGACCCTTAGAGAGTGATGGTAGCTCAGGTTCCTTCTTGTCATCATTACCAGACACAAAGGATGACTTTTCTTTCCATAATCCAGATTTGTGCAATGCCTGTTTGTGATAAACATTCGACTGGCTAACGGGTTGAACTTTATGTTCACTAGTTCTTCTAGGTGGAGTTAAAGAACTCCTCTTAGAAGACCTAGGTTTTGATGCCTGAAGTTCAATCTTCTTCCTAGGTGTCTAACAATAAGGACAATAGGAAGCAATGTGTCCATATTCTCCACAGTTGTAGCACGACCTGCTATCAACTTTATGATTAAACTTTCTTTGTGAGACGTGTGTGACACTCTAGTAACATCACTCACTTTAGGTTTTGACTCTGGTTCTTTTGATGTTTTCTCTTGTTTAACAAAGTTAACTTTTTTAACATTTTTTAACATCTTCTTCCTTTTGGTTAACTGGTTTTCGACTTAAAACATGTGAAAGATTAACATTAGAAGTCCTTTTAGGTTCTGATTTGACTCTGTTTGACCCTGACTTTAAGTTAACCTTTTCAAATTCTTTTTCCAGATTAACACAAGGCAATTTACCCTTTGCCTTTGAAGTGGCCTCCTTTTGTTTGTTTCCAGATTCAATAGATGAACATGAGGAATCTGGATCACTAACAAGAGGAGTAGACACCATATTATCCTTGATGGGGTTTGTTGGACCAAAAGAACCAATGAGCCAAGATCAGAAAACCTCTAAGTCCCACATGATATCACAACAACTGCTGAAGGCTTCATCAGCAGTTCGACAAGTGCTAAGACTTCAACAGCTGAAGATCAAGTACTGAAGACTTCAACAGCTGAAGACTAAAGTGCTGAAGCTCAACAGCTAAAGAACACAAGTGCTGAAGCTGAAGACCAAGTACTGAAGTACAACAGCTGAAGAGTCTACAAGTGCTGAAGATTAACAACTGGTGTACAAGTCTGAAGACAAAGACTGAAGACATCAGCTCATGACAACTACTGAAGTCATCAGCTGATGAAACGTCTGAAGTTCAAGTCTGAAGACCAAGTACTGAAGTTTCAGTAGTTTGTCACAACAGCTGAAGAGTACTTCTTCAATAGTTGTGATATCAGTAGTTTTATGTTTTTACTTTCAGTAGTTTTGTAAAACGACTGAAGAGCTTGTTCTTCAGTCGTTGTAGTGTCAATAGTTTTATGTTTTTTAGTAGTTGTAGTAACTGATAACACTTAGTATTTTTGTAAGAAGATGTCAGCTATTTTGACATCTTCAGTAGTTGTGTTTCAGTTGGAATAATTATGTTAGATGTCACTATCAAGTGACATCAGCAGACGTCACATCTCTTATATAAGAGGTGTCGACCTAATTGTAAGGGTGACATTCCGTTACCACGAAAGCGAATATTGAATGAAATATATTTGCAGAATTCTCTCTATCTATAACCGTTTTTGTTCTTCATTGAATATCTTTTCGTTCTTGTGAATTGGCTAATTCATTGTTAGAATTCCGCTACAATACTCTCTAATCAATCAAACGTAGATCACTGATCCTAACAAGTGGTATCAGAGCAGGTTAATCATGATGATCTAACAATTATCATTGAAACTGCTAATTGATATCTATGTTTGATTGAATTAGCATTTTGCAAGAACTGGTTATAGATTATTGAATTTCTGACGCTTTCGTTCATTTATTCTGAGATCTCTCTTGGTCAATTGGTTGTTGTGTTTTGTTCTAAATTTGTTATAGCTTAATTGAATTTGAGTGAATCTGAGATGACTACTCCTTCTAATGTTCCTCACAATACTGGTTCCTCAACCAAGCCCCCGATGCTGGTTAGGACCGAGTATAACATATGGCAACGAAGAATGCTTCATCACCTGTCTGTTAACAGTTCAGGTTTTGGACATCTGTGGTACATGGACACATAAGCCTATGGTGAACAATCCGAAAACCAATCAAATGGTTCCGAAGAAGAAGGAACAATACTCTGATGAAGATCGGAAACTGTTTGAGATTGATGCTAAAGCCCATGGAATTCTGGCCATGGCACTGCCTAATGAAATCTATTCAGGGCTTATGCATCATGAAACTGCTCATGATCTCTGGAATGCCCAAGGAACAATTCGGTGGCACAGATGAGGTCTTAGCAAACAACAGAGAAATCCTTGCCCAACAATATGAGACATTTTCTCATAGAAAGGGTGAGACACTGACTCAACAGTTTGAGCATTTTTCCTGCTTGATCTCTAAGCTGAAAATGGTGAAACAGGAATACACCAATAGCCAGATGAATAACAGGTCCTCAGATCACTGCCTGAGAGATGGGACACATACACTATTGTCATACGCTCCATGCAAATCTGGATAGCCTATCTCTCACCCAACTTCATGGGAAACTGCTTACATTCGAAAGAGAGATAGAGTAGAAGAGGAATCTGTCCTCATCAGGAAAGCTCACTGATGACTTTGTACCAGGGAATACTGCCTTGGTTGGTCATGAGTCAGAATATGCTGCATCTGAAAGCAATTATGATGAGCATGTTGATTTCTCTTCAAATAGTTCTAATCATGCATTTGTTCGTATTGAGAGTCATTCTGGCAGTAATAGTGACAATCTATGCTTCATCATGGATGTTTTGAAAGGAATAGCTGATGATGATCTAGAAGAGATGGATATTCTGAGCCAAATGGCGTTGATTAATATCAGATCTCAGAAGTTCTATAAGAGAACTAGCAGGAAATTTCCTGGACTCTCTGGCAAAACCATAAGTTGGTTTTGACAAGAGTAAGTTGAGGTGTCACAAATGCCAAAGGCTGGGACACTTTGCAAGAGAGTGTAGATCAACTGGATCTAACTCTTCTGCACCCTTTGTGACTTTTCTAGTACTAGTCCACAAAACAGAGGGCAACATCCTGCTGGTTCTGGTCATCATTAACATCCTAGGTCTTCTGCATACTTTGTTCCCCAGGGCCAAATGTCATATCCTTATCCTGCTATTATATGCCTCAACCAAATCCTGTTCAAGCTCCAATGCACAACAACCACAAGCATTTCCTGAACCACAACCTTCCCAATCTCATCAACAAACTCAACCTCAACAACACAGCTTCTTCAACCTAAGAGTTGTTGACTGGAGTAGTTTACCAGATGATTTGTCTGGTCATGAACAACTGCTCACTGGTGCTGGTCAACATGGTGGTGAACAGTCCCTTTGGAAATCTAGCTCTTATGGCTTTGGATTCTGCTGATACTTCATCCACTAATGCCTCTACACCAAAGGTATCACAGGTATCCTCTGAGGCAAAAGCCAAATTGTGTTCTGAAACATGTATAGCAGCATTTGCATCTATTAGAGAAGCAAATGTAGCTTTGATTAACAAGAATATTGAGCTAGAACAAACAATTTCCAAAACAAAAGTGAATTTGAGTCTGTGCTTAATGAAAAGAATGATGAGATTTACAAACTTAAATGCCAAATCACAGATTATAAGGCTAGGGAAGAGGTACTTCTAGAGAAGTACAAAGATCTCAAAGAAACCCTTGCAGTCACCCAAGTAGAGTGTGATCGATGGGTACAATCATGCAAGGTTTGAAATGCTTCTTAGTAAGCAATCTGCTTCCAATGTGAAGTTTGGCATTGGTTACAATCACACTGCTCCACCTACAGATTTTACTCCCAGAGCAGAGGTAGAATCTGATGTGTGAGAGTAATAACCAATCCAATTCATCATGTGATCTACTTTCTGATTCAACACTATCAGAGTAGAAGTCAGCACTAAGCCCTCTCAGAACCTATCAGCTGATGTTGATGGTTCAACTGCTGACACTCACATGATCAATGAGTTGATCAACTCAGGAGTTAATTCTAAAAGTCCTGAAAGGACTAGAGAGCAAGATTTAACACCTGAAGTTCAAACTCCAACTACTGCCAGTACTGAAAAGAAGAAAACTGTCAGTAGAAAGAGTTTGAAGACTACCAAAGAGGAAGTCAAGAAAGCAAACAATGCTTCCAAAGCACTGAAGAGCAAGTCTTCAGTTGCTTCATCCTCTTAGTTGATGATCAACATAAGATGAAGAAGAAACCATGTGAAGTATGTGGTTTGTTCAATCATCTTACAGATGATTGCTGGTACAAAAGAGGATCCAAACTCAAACATAAAGAGGAAATTAAAGAGAAAATGGTTAAAATGAAAACTGAGTTTGAGACCACATTTGTATAGCAACATCAAATCCTGTAACCCTTAAGTCCACAAAGAAATCCAAAAAGGAATGGGGTTAAACAGGTAACAGCTGAGATTGTGCAACATAGGAACTTATCAAACTCCACTGGCAAAGTGTCTGATGAGCTGAAAGCTTTATCACAAAATCAGACACAGCTGTTATGATGGTTCAACATCTATTGGGAAGAGTTAACCAATTAGATGCTCCTATGTTGAAACGACAGAAAAGGAGGTCCAAGCCAAAGGATTCCTCTTCTTCACCATCTTCTTCCTCTCAGGCTGTTGTTCCAACAAACCTGTTAGTTTACCATCTGTTGATGAGACCAGGCCCAAAACCAAAAAGGTTTGGGTCTCCAAAACTAACTGAGTGTGATAATTGCAGGGTTCTTCAACATGCCAAAGTAGCATCTGGTATGTAGACAGTGGGGGATCTATGCACATGACTGGGAACAACTCTCTTCTTCATGACTGCTCTCAAGGAAAGAAGGGGTTTGTTTCTTTTGGCAATGATGCTAGGGGTTACATCATTGGCAACGGCTTTGTCTCCAATGGAGAAATAAAGTTTGATGATGTTAATCATGTGGAATATCTCAAGTACAATCTCTTGAGTGTTAGTCAAATGTGTGATAAAGGCCATGTTGCTCTTTTCACCAGTCAGAACTGTAGGATTCTGTCATCCAAGTTCTGCATTTGATTGATAAGGTGTTGGATGATCACACTCTCCTGAGAGCCAACAGGACAGGAAGAGTGTATGCCTTAGATCTTTCCAAGAAAATAGATCTCAGAGGCAATCCTTGCCTATTTTCCAAAGCCTCTTCTCAACAATCTAAACTGTGAACAGAAGCTGGGTCATGTTAATTTCAAAAATGAATCAGCTAATCCACAATAGTTTAGTTAGAGGCTTACCAATAAAGGATTTCCACTGTGATGAAACCTGCACTGCTTGTTTAAAAGGAACAACACAAAGTCTCATTCCCTCCTATTGAAGAGCCTAAGTCCACTGTCTGCTTGCAGTTACTGCATATGGATCTATTTGGTCCTGTGAGAGTGATGAGCATGGCAAAGAAGAAATACTGTCTGGTAATTGTGGATGATTACTCCAGATTTGTTGGACTTTCTTTCTACATTCAAAGGATGAGGTTGCTCAGAAGATTATTCACTTTGTGTTGTATGTCGAGAAGTAGTATTCCCTTCCAGTCAAGTGTATTAGGAGTGACAATGGAACTGAATTCAGAAAACATACACTTGATGACTTCTATCTTTCAAAGGGAATCAAAAGGCAGTTTAGCATACCACGGACTCCAAAACAAAATGGAGTAGTGGAGAGGAGAAAACAGGACCCTAATTGAAGCTGCAAGGTCCATGCTGGCTGTCTCTAGTTTGCCACTGACCTTTTGGGTTGAAGCTGTTAACACAGCTTGCTATGTGCAAATAGAGTCTTAGTAAATCAGAGGTTGATGAAGACTCCATATGAAGTTCTCATCACTTGGCTCCTCTAATTTCATTTTTCAAAGCACTTGGGTGTCCCTGTTTTATTCTCAACACAAAGGATCAACTCCAAAAATTGATCCTAAGGTGGATGCAGGGTATTTTTTGGTTATTCATCTACTTGCAAGGCATACAGAGTCTTCAACTGCAGAACAAAGATAGTTGAAGAGACTTTGCATGTGAAGTTTAATGAATCTCCTATGGACAAGATTCCACAAAACCCTATGGAGTTGTTTGATTTGGACATAATGCAATATGTTCCTTATCAACCTCCAGCTGTTGCAGATCATGTGGATAAATCATCTTCTGCAGCATGTCTTCCACCTGGTGGTATTGATGATGATGATGATAATATCAATACTCACCTATTCAAGTTAGTGACCAACTGCCTTTGTCTGCTAAATTTGATGTTCTTGTAGCTTCAGCAGTTCCATCCACAACAAATGCTGATGAGATCTTTGATTCCTCTACATCTTTTGAGTTACCATCTAATCTTGGTTTCAAGAGTCTGCATCAACATCTGCTGCTGCTGAAGGTCCTACAAACACTTGCATAGATCTCATTGTTTATCAAGAACTGAAGAATCACCCAATGTCTCAGATTATTGGTGATATCAATGCTGGTGTTTCAACAAGAAGTCAATTGTCTAACTTCTGCTTCTATGCTCTCTTCATCAGTCAGCTAGAGCCAAAGAACTACCATGTTGCTTTGAGAGAACAATGGTGGGTTGAAGCCATGCAGCTTGAGCTACTTCAGTTCAAGAGAAACAGCAAGTGTGGGAACTGGTTCCTCTTCCCCCAGGTAAGTGTGCAATAGGCACTAAATGGGTGTTAGGAATAAAACTGATGAAAATGTGCTTATTGTTAAGAACAAGGCTAGACTGGTTGTACAGGGGTTTTCACAAGAAGAAGGTATTGACTATGATGAAACCTTTGCCCCTGTAGCCAGACTAGAGGTAATCAGATTGTTTTTAGCCTATGCTGCATTCCACAATCTTAAAGTTTTTCAAATGGATGTCAAAAGTGCATTTCTATATGGTAAAATAAAGGAAGAAGTTTATGTGTGTCAACCACCAGGTTTTGAGGATAATAAACATCCTGAATGGGTGTATAAACTTGATAAGGCTCTTATGGGTTGAAACAAGCTCCTAGAGCCTGGTATGAGACACTTTCCACTTTTCTTCTTAACAATAATTTCACTAGAGGCTCCATTGATAAAACTTTGTTTATTAAGAAGGTGGATCAGCATAAGCTACTTGTTCAGATTTATGTTGATGATATCATTTTTGCATCCTCTGATCCCCAGTTGTGTGATGATTTTACAACATTAATGAAAAAGAGGTTTGAAATGAGTGCAATGGGAGGATTACAGTTCTTTCTAGGCTTGCAAATTAAACAAAAGGCTGATGGAACCTTTATTCATCTGTCAAAATATACAAAAGATCTTTTGAATAAGTTTGATTTACAAAACTGTAAGCCCTGTTCTACTCCCATGTGCAACACCACACAACTAGATGCTGATTAGAAAGGTAAAGCTGTTGATGAAACACTTTACAGATGTATGATTGGGTCCTTGATGTTTAACAGCTTCTAGAACAGATATTATGTTTGCTACATGTGTTTGTGCTAGATTTCAGGCTGCTCCTAAAGAGTCTCATTTGATTGCAGTCAAGAGAATCTTAGATATTTGCAAGATACACAATCTCTGGGTTTATGGTATTCCACGGACACTCTTGCAAATTAGTTGCTTTTTCAGATAGTGACTCTGCACGGTGCAAGTTAACTAGAAAGTCAACTTTTGGTGGTTGTCAATTCCTAGGCAACTGTTTGATTTCTTGGCAGAGTAAGAAACAAACATCTGTTGCTACATCAACTGCTGAAGGCCGAGTACATTGCTGCTACAAGTTGCACTTCTCAGGTACTCTGGCTTCAGAACCAACTTCTGGATTATGGCATTACAGAGACTAAGACTCCATTATTAATGGACAGTGCTTCAGCTCTGTGTATTGTCAAAATCCAGTCCAGCACTCTAGGACCAAAAATATAGAGATCAGACATCACTTTATTCGGGATTGTTTTGAAAAAGGTCTGATTGATCCTAAGTTTGTGGCTAGTGCTGATGAGCTTGCAGATATTTTTACTAAGCCTTTGGATAGTTCTTCTTTCCAAAACCTTGTGTTAGGCTTGGTATGCTGCAGCTAGAATAAGTGACAACTACTGATGATTTCAGTAATAATTACTGGTGATCATTGGTAACCATGTCACATATAAGTACTGATGAGTTCTTTCCCTTCAGTAGTTTTAATAACTACTGACGGCTAAATGCCTCACAAGTACTGAAGTACTTTATCTGTTCTAAACCACTGATGTAGTTACAACTACTGATGTAGTTACAACTACTGAAATCAGTACAAAGAGATAAGTACTGACGTCCTATGAACACTGAAAAGCAGATGCAAGTCTGATGAGTAAGTGTTGAGGACAGTATGAAACAGCTGAAAGGCTATGAATTGACGAACTACTAAGAAGAACTTCTCTTCAGTTGTTACTACAACTGCTATTTCATTCTAAACAACTTAAGCAAAACCATGCCTTCAGTATTTTTATAACTACTGATGACTAACACCAAGTCTTCAGCTGTTTACAACAACTGATGACAAAACCACTGTCTTCAGTAGTTTCACAACTACTGATGACAAACACCAAGTCCTCAGTTGTTTCATCATCTGAAGTCAAAACCATGGTCTTCAGTAGTTTACTAACTGCTCATAGCCTAAAACACACGACTTCAGTTGTTTCAACGTCTGATAGGGTAACTGTCAACACGTCAACAGTCGTTTAAACTACTGATGACTAACACCAAACCCTTCAGTCATTTTACACCCTACCCTATAAATACCTGTCCTCTTCTCGAATGTTTCATTAGCCGTTATTTTCTGAGCTTCGCTCTCTCAAACATGGCGACCATGAGTCTGAACCACGACATAACTGCGTTGCCTACCTTACAAAGTCGGCTTTCTGGAACAAATATGATAATGCCATTGACCTTAATGGTGGATTCCCCATATCGCACAACCTTTCTTTTGAATCCGACCATCTACCCTGAATCCCTCAGTCATTTCTGGTCAAATGCTTTTTTTCATACTGATGAGTCTACCGGCCAGATCTCTGTTCGGTCCCTTGTCAACCAGAAACCAGTGGTCGTTACAGCCGACATCATTCGTCAGGCATTACACTTACACGACTCCACCGCTGTGACTGAATACCCAAAGGGCACAACATATGTCCTTTATCAATCATGGGTATGAAGGTGATCTTCGGCTACAACCTTAAAAGAAACAATTTCCATGACGCTGAGAAATTTATTTTTCACATGGTAAATGTCTGCTTAGCCTCCAAGACATCTTCTGGGATCAAATGTCATCCCAATGGCAACAGGTATTGTATTCTATTCTAGAACACCCACCGCTAAATTTTCTGAAATCGTGTTTCTAGAAATAAAGAACTTGGCTCAGAAACCTGTGGCAAACCGATGGCCATTATATCCCAGGTTTCTGACGGCCATTATTTTAGATGAATTAAAATCTGATGGCTTGTTGGCCTTGGAGTCCCTGCACCAACTGTTTTGGCTGAGGACTCCAGGCACAACTCAGACCTTACTCTCAAAGAAGCTGCCCGAATGCTAAAGCCCAAGCACAGGGAACCCACAGCTTCCTCCACCAGAGCCAAAGTCCCCACTAACCCAAACCAAACACCCCAAAACAGCTATTCAGGGAGATGAGTCCCCTGAAGATGCTCCTGTATCACCCAGGCAGGATATACTTGCTGGTTTAAACCCCCCAGCAGTATCAGAGACTCTACCAGCCACAGCCGCTCAGGATTCCTCTCAAAAGGAGCCTGCAGCCACACGAAGGGGTACCCACACATCTGGGATCTTCCTCACTTGAGGAGATTGCCATTGAAGAGCACCATCTCCCCAGGTGCACACTGTTTTACCCCATCTCTCCCATGCAACCGCCCCCAAAGTCCAACCATAATCATTGCAAACATGCTGACTCAGTTGCATGCCTCTCCTCCTCCCCAACAACACCAACAAAGGGGAGAACCACAAATATTGAGGAAGAGGATCACCATGCTTCTGACAACCACAGCACCGGGGTTTACAAATTTATCTCCCGGTGTAGATAGGGAGATTAGAACATCTAGTGAGGCTGCCACCTCTTCTGGATCAGCACATGATCAGAATGAGGCTGGTAACATTGCTAAGACCTCACTAGAGGCAACAGCTGATGAAGGACATAGTCCTGAGGCTGGAAGTCCCCAGTTCCAAGAAAAGGGGCACATGCTAAAACTGGTCTACACCCAGCATGCATGTACATCCTGCTACAAGAAGGAGGTCAGGTGATTCAGCATCTGCTGATGATGACCTGGGCTTTTTCTATGACGTTCTAGCCCACAACACCATCCTGGAGGCTGAGGTAAGCAGACTACAAGAACTGCTTGCCAAGAAGTCTCAGGATGTAAGTCCATCTGCCCCCACCAACCCACAGATGGCACCTTCATTTGAAGGTTCCCCAACAACTTTACCCTCTCACTTCACTGAGCCTCCAGCCTCTGCTTTTGGCACTATCTCTCCGGGACAGAACCCCTTTGAGCAGATGGTTGCTGTATTCCAACAATCCCTACCTCTCATCACTCCCATCATCAATGACATTGTTTATAAAGCCATTGATGAGAGGATCTCCTCAAGTCTACAACCACTCATTGATGACGCTGTGCACAAGAAACTTTCTGTGGTACAAACCCCTGCCACCAATGCATCCAAAAAGGGGGAGAGTACTGCAGTGAAAGAAAAGAAAAGAAAGAGAACTGAGGATGAGAAGGCACAAGAGAAAACCAAGGAGTTGGAAAAAGAAAAGGAACAACAACTGATCACTTACAAAAGAAAGAAAAGTGCTGGTGATCAAACGAATGCTGAAGGAAAATCCTTGGAAGAGCTGGTAAAAGATGCAGATGAAACACACAGCCGATCCATGGACAAAATCATTGAGCAACTCTTCAAGCAAGGCTTTGATACAACCACACTAGACAGTGAGATCAGGAGGTTGGAAGTAGAGGAAATTCAAAACAGATGGGCTGGGTACGATGTGCTGGAGAAAGAGAGATTGGAGATCATGATTCGATTCATAGCCAAATACTTAGGAAGATCACTGATGGAGATTCGTTCATGGACCAGAGACAGCATTCTGGCTATAGCCACCAGAATCTGTTTGTCTGAGCAATTTCATAAGGGGATAATCATTGAAGCACTTGATGAGGCTGGGGCTGGAAAAAGGTTTGAAATGGCAAGACTCACAAAAGCCAAACTCACAACCAAAATGCTTGAACAACCTTCCCAATCACCCACTCAAAAACAGCCTACCCCTCAAATCTCCAAACCAATCTCAAAACCCAAATCCAAACATCCTCAACCTTCAAAACCATTCCTTTACACAAAAACCAACCCAACCATCATCCAGTGATGCACCTAGAAGGAGGAGAAGGGTGCTGAGGATAGAAGAAGATGAAGAAGAAGAGGATGAAGATGATAGTCTGCCACTCTCTGCTGTTCTAAAGCTACCAGAAGCCAGGAGTCAACTCATGATCACACCTGACTCACAAAGGGAAACGGTTAGAGTCAAAATAGAAGATGAGAACAGCAGAAGCAGCATGATGAGCAACTACTGAAGATGGTTGACAAGGAATTTCCTCAGTCATCATCTATACAATCCATGAAAGGGCATGCTCAAAGGCTGTACACTCTCAAACACACATTTCAGTATCAAAAGGAGAGAGTGAGAGTATGGCCAGACCCCAAGGTGAGTTCTAGAATCCACAAAAGATCCATTCCTCATAGATACAATGGCCAGGTTAGAAAAACAATAGACTCTACAATCATGTTGGCCATTGTAGTCTCACCATGGGAAATAATCGATGAATTCAAGAAGGCTCATCAATAAAAAATGACCCCTCAAGCCTTACTGGAAAACAAGATGATCAAAAAGGGGTTATTATATAAGAAGCTTGAAGACATTAAGAAGAATGAGCTCCAGTTACTTCTTGAGGGCACTCATCCTGATGAATTTGTCTATAGGAGATAACTACTGTGGAGTTGAAGAATGGCAGGACTGTAAAGTACTTATCTGAGTACTATGGTCCAGAGTTCTTCTTTGAAGGAGGAGTAGAAGAACTCTCCAAGGAGGAACAGGTTGTTCTCCTTGAGGCCTATGTTCGAGAGTCGTACAGACTCATCATGGGGAAGTAGATCTCATGAATGGGGTAACAACTCTGTGTCCAGTTCCCCAAAACAGAGTTCCCATTCATACTTGCCAAACAGATCTCTGAGATTTCTTCCCAGGCCAGTGCTTATATGGGTCATCTCTCAACTGATCAAGAAGGAAAAAGACCAACATTCTGCCAAAAATAAGTGGGAAAATAAATCAATAGTGGTTTTGGCTGCATTGGTTCAGGGGGAGTTGTTGGACCAAAAGAACCAATGAGCCAAGATAAGAAAACCTCTAAGTCCCACATGATATCACAACAACTGCTGAAGGCTACATCAGCAGTTCGACAAGTGCTGAAGACTTGAACAGCTGAAGATCAAGTACTGAAGACTTCAACAGCTGAACACTAAAGTGCTGAAGCTCAACAGCTGAAGAACACAAGTGCTGAAGCTGAAGACCAAAGTACTGTGAAGTACAACAGCTGAAGAGTCTACAAGTGCTGAAGATCAACAACTGGTGTACAAAGTCTGAAGACAAAGACTGAAGACATCAGCTGATGACATCTACTGAAGACATCAGCTGATGAAACGTCTAAAGTTCAAGTCTGAAGACCAAGTACTGAAGTTTCAGTAGTTTGTCACAACAGCTGAGGAGTACTTCTTCAGTAGTTGTGATATCAGTAGTTTTATGTTTTTACTTTCAGTAGTTTTGTAAAACGACTGAAGAGCTTGTTCTTCAGTCGTTGTAGTGTCAGTAGTTTTATGTTTTTCAGTAGTTGTAGTAACTGATAACACTTAGTATTTTTGTAAGAAGATGTCAGCTGTTTTGACATCTTCAGTAGTTGTGTTTCAGTTGGAATAATACTGTTAGATGTCACTATCAAGTGACATCAGTAGACGTCACATCTCTTATATAAGAGGTGTCGACCTAATTGTAAGGGTGACATTCCGTTACCACGAAAGCGAATATGAATGAAATATATCTGCAGAATTCTCTCTATCTATAACCGTTTTTGTTCTTCATTGAATATCTTTCCGTCTTGTGAATTGGCTAATTCATTGTTAGAATTCCACTGCTATACTCTCTAATCAATCAAACGTAGATCAGTGATCCTAACGGGGATATTATTTACTTGTCTACTCTTAGTGTTCATCAAGGTCTCAGGTGGTGGTGGAACAACTTTGTAACCCAAACCCTCCCCGTTGTTTCTTTCCCTCACTAAGTGTTGGACTATGTGTGATGAACTTGTCCAACTGTGCAGTTTTTGTTTTAATGAGTTTATTTCTACTTCTAAAACTGCCTTTTGCTTCTTAGTGTCTTCTAGGGAGTTTAGATCGTACCTAATGTCATTAGCCTGGTTAAATGCAACTACTTCGGTTTCCCAAAGCTGTTTAGTCAAAAGGTCTATCTTTTCTTTGTAACTATGCTCATTTTGTTTTAATACTCTATTAGCCTCAGTGCACAGTTGCAAATTTTTACTAAGTTATCATTATGATCTAATAACCTAGCAAATTTCTCATCTATGCTATTTCTAAACGTATTACAATGAGAACAAGCATGATTATCAACATTTGGTCAGTGGTACTTACCTGAGTTGGTTCAGAAGAGTTAGTCATCAACGCAGCATCAGATGTCTCTGGTTCTGGTGATTCTGTCTTTTCTGTCTTTGCTGTGGTAGTCTCCTCTTTAGGCTTGTAGCTGACCTCAGTTGCAGTTGTCTCTTCAATATTTGACATCGCTATCTCAACTGCTAGATCTCCTTCACTCGCGGAATCATCGTCAATGTCTTCTACACTTGCAGTGTTTGATTCCCCTGGAGAGACAAACCTAAAGCTCCAGTCCTGTCCTTCATCATCATGAGCAGTTAAGGCTTTTGGATCCTTGCTTGATGAGTAGAACTAGTAGCTTGCTTGTCTTGACGAGTGAAGGACGAGAAAGGGTTCCCGTTACCTATCTTCTTTGGCTTAACACATTCTCTCTTGAAGTGCCCCTTCTCTCCATAGTTAAAGCAGGTCACTTTGCTCTTGTCAAAGCCAAATGTGGTATCCTCAGTAGCTACCAAGTTCTGTCCGGTCTTTTTCACAAACTTCTTCGCCCTCCGGATAGCACTAGCTAAGGCCCACATTATGTCCATTCTCTCAAGATCCATTTCATCCACCTACTCATAGTCCTCGTCTGCCAGATGGCAGTTGCCAATCTTCCCAGCAACAAGTCCATCATAAGAATGAACCACTGCAGCCAAAAGATCCATGTGTTCTCGAGCTACTTCTACAATCACATTACCGAGGTTCTCTGTCTTCAGTCTAGTAGCATTTGTTTCAGATCCAATATGATGGGTACAAGAAGACCCCGACGTGTCTGATCCTGAAGGAGAAGCATGTGAAGGATCCGATGAGCTAGACACAAATGCAGTCTGAAGAGGTGCTCCATATGTCTTAGCTTGAGGTGTGGCATTGTACAAAGCTGGATTCTGAGTATACGAAGACGTCTGAGCTCTGTACTTCATCCTAAGAGCTTCGTCTCGCAGCTTTAGAATGAAGTCATTTATATCCAGCTTTGCCAGCATTCCATTTTGTCTCAGATTAGACACAAATGAAGCCCACTTTTCCGGCAATCCGTCTGCAAAGTTAGTAACTCTCTCTTCCATGGTAGTAGCCACCCCATGTGTATGCAGTTCACTCATCAGATGGTAGAATCTATCTATAACATTGTCCAAACTCTCGTTTCCCATCGATGAGAAGTTATCGAATTCCTTCTTTAACTCCTTAGCCTTGATTGCCTTCAATGAAGCATTCCCGTCATACCTCTTTTCCAGCTCATCCCATAGTTTCTTGGACTGTTTATTCTCTGAGTACTGGTGGAAAATGTCTTTAGGGATTGACTGTGTAATCAATGCTTAAACCCTCTTCTCTGCATTATATTAAACTTTCTACGCGTCTGTCATCCCTCCTAAGGTTAGCTTTACTCCATCGGCTCCCACTGGCATACTATACCCAATCCCGATAGCTTCCCACAGATTCAGATCCACTCCATTAAGGTAGATCTCAAAACGTTGTTTCCAGTGGGGAAACTCATCTAACATTAAGAGCTTTGGTGGTTTATTATGATTACCCACCTCACTCTCAAGTAATAGTAGGTTCTGGATCCTACAGTCCTTCCCAGCAGTAAATGCTGACATTTGATCTTCCATGACAAATAACTTTAAGTCTACTAAAACAAACTGTTAACTGGTGTGACTGAAGGATGCGATAGGGCTATCCGTGCGAATGAACTATGCAATTGGTTCAATCGTGCGGCTGAACTAAGCGATCGGTTCAGTCATGCGAATGAAGCTGATGCGTATGAACACTGCGAACGAATGGTTCAATCGTACGAATAGAGATGCGACTAGGTCCAATCGTGTGTCTGAGCAATGCGAATGAGGTCCAGTCGTGCGAATGGCTCACTCATGTGACTGAAGCTGCTGTTTTGCGAAAATTTCTAGGTTAAACGTGTTTTAGCTGTAAAAATTCGATATTTCGCAAGGTCTAATCGCCTAAGTCCGTAGAAACCAAACTTTGATGAGCACGGAACGTCCAAGATCACTTTTGACGCAAAAGATTGTGTTTTTTAGTGCAAAAACACAAACCTTTTATCAATCTTGATTGAATCACACGTAATCAAGAGCCAAAGCTCTGATACCAATTGTTAGAACCTGGTATTTGAACAAAATACCAAGTGATTACCGTGTAAACCAGATCAAGTAGTGCGGAATCCTATTTGATTGGCAATCCAATCAGTGAGAACACTCGAAGAATCAATAAAAAATTGAAAGTAACGTTAGAAATCGATTGGGAATCGATCTAATGTGTTCTATGAACTTGGAGAACGAATTGGGAGGCTTCTGGACAGCTAGGGTACGTCTGGAGTCGTAATTGAATGAATTCTATCGTTTTTCCACAAATTGGGTTGTATTTATAGGTTAGTATTGTTCATTCATGCGACTGAACCATTAGTATGGTTCAGTCGTGCGATTGAACCATGCGGTTGAGTCATCCACACGACTGAGTGTTCAGTCGTGCGACTGAGCCAATCTTATGTGTCAATCATATGACTGATCCAGTCTCCTGGTTCAGTGGTGCGACTGAGTCAATCGTATGAAGTTATTCATGCGTGTGGTCCATTCGCATGGGCCATTCGCATGAGAACTTTATTATGTTAAGTTTGAATGTATTAATTAATAAACATTATGTGTAACCATTCAAACAATCACTAACCTAATTAACCAATTCAATATCGACTCATTAATGAAATATTAGACATTATAAATCACAAACAATCAATATCATTTCATTAATCATATCAAATTACATCTGAATCAGATAAACAAGATCTATTACATTTTATATCATGATCTAGGGACATACATGTATCAACATCATGCAACTGAGCCACGCGACTGGGTGAGTCATGCGACTGTGTCATTCGGGCGACTGAGTTGTGTGACTGGGGATGTCATGTAACTGAGTCATGCGATCGAATGAATGTGTGCAATTGAGTCATTGCGGATGAATGTTGTGTGCGATTGAGTCAATGCGGATGAATGTTGTGTGCGATTGAGTAATGTGACCGAATGGATGTATGCGATTGTGCGTGCATCGCACGATTGAAGGCCAATCGTATGAATGAAGATTCAGTCGTACGAATGAAGTTGATTCGTACGAATGAAGGTTGATTCATGCGGGTGGAGGTTAAGTCGTGCGATTGGGTGTTGTGTGGTACGACTAAAAGAAAGTCGTGCGAATGAAGGTTCAGTCATACGAATGAAGCTGATTCGTACGATTGAAGGTTGATTCGTACGAATGGAGTGTTGAGTCGAGCGTCTGGTCCTGTTGTGCGACTGATGATGCTGTGTGTGTGAATTCCCTTCTTGAATGTCATGTGATGATAAGGTAACATCATTACAAGTGTCATTGCTTGACCACAAAGATTAAAGTCAACGCTTTCAACATGCAGATACTATTCCAATTTCAATCAACCTAACATTTTACAATTTTCAACAACCCATTTAGGATTAGAAATATTTAACAAGTACTTTCTCTTATAACAATGGGATCTTTACACAAATGTCATTGGCAATGATGACTCCTTCTGGTACTTGGATCTACATAGATCTAATACGTGTGTCTGCTTTTGTGTGTTAACCACGACCGAACCGAAACAACCCGAACTGACTAAACATGACTATTTGCTACATACATATCATTAATGCTTAACAATAATTGTCAATAGGTGTTTGACCGTTCTTTGCATACAACACTTGGGAACTTTGATCATACATACTTACCACTTAACGAGTAAGTATCATGGCCTATTTTTATGCTTATACAACTTTTCAATCATTTACATACTTGGGGGAAAAGTATGCTCACCCACTTTTCATGCCGTACAACATACATACAATTTACATACTTGGAATCAACATGCTACTGTTTTGTGAGTACTTATCTGATACATTCTTGAGTCTGCTGTGTGGTTCTTTCTTACAACCATTTAATTCTAGTGTGGAACCAACAGATAGGTATTGGTAGTACTACTGGGTTGACACCCCCGCCCTCGTTTGTTGGTATACTATTTAGTACCAACAATCGCCAGGAACAGGCCTTGGGTGAATATATTCTGACAAGATTCTTTGTGTACGTCGTTAGTGTGACAACTCATCCAAAACTCACTCGATTTTGATTTTTGTGTGCCAATGCAGTAGACTAGTGATGGAACACTCTCACCATGTAACGCAATTTTCGGGATGAAAATTCTTTGAACATGGGGATCATGTGACATCCGGTAAATTTCCGTTATCAAACTCTGTTAGTTCCGTTGAGTCTTGCATACACATGTTGTAAGGACACACTAGTTGTCGTTTAACGTTGGTGACCTAATAATAATTAATATTGTTAAATTAATGATAATCTAATTGACAATGTGATTATGGTATTATGTTTATGTGTTTGAATGTTTTAAATGTTTATTAGGAAATTAATCACGTAACGTGGAAACGTGCCTATTTATTTGTATGTCTTGTGCTTATATAAAGATAAAATATATAATGATTGTTAGTAGTTTATATCTTTATATTATTAAGTTAAAAACACTTTACAAAGAGTTTAGAAGCTTAAATTTTTATAAAATACAAAACACAAGGGTTTAAATGGTAAATATGGAAATTAACTTAAACAAAACAATTCCAAACCCTAGCGTCCCACCCCATTCGGCCTCGACATCCACTCTCAACCCTCTCCACTTCGAAATTCAGCCTTCAAACCACCTTGGTGCTACGGTTTTGGTCGATTTCAAGGCTTAGAACACGCACGAATCATCAAATACAAGCCATTACACGTTTAAAGGTTAGAACTTTGCAACTTTTTGTGAGTTTTTCATGGTGGCCGAACCTAATTCGTTTTTGTATGATCATGGGGTCGAAATTGATGTTCATTGATGATGTTAGTATGTTAGTTGGATTGAATACATGTTGTTTAACATTGATTATGCACGAATTGTATGTTTTTAATGGATTGATCATGAACTTTGATCCTAGGCAAACCCTAATTCGAAATTGTTAAGATTAGGTATGATTGATGGTTGTTTGATGAATGTATGATGATTTGTAGGTTGTATGAATGCTAGGATACATTGATCTTGCAAGAAATTTATAAATTGAAGTTGGTGTCATAGGTTACTAATAATAGTAACTTTATTTCCATGACATGATGATCTAATGATAGATTGATGTGGTTGATGTTTTCATGATGATAATTAAATGCTAGATTGTTGATATGAATGCAAGAAATCTTAGAATGAATGTTGTTCTTCATATCTTGCCAAAAGTGGAAACTTTTGTTCATGATGATTAATGGGTTATGATGATTAGGTATTGTTAATCATGTCAAGATGTTGTTATGAGCTTGAGGTGGTATAATTGTAATGAATTCATGAATACATTGAGTGTTTGATAGATGTTGGAATGTACTTTCCCAAAAGAGAAACTGTATTTGCAAAAAGTTGAAGGATGATAGTTTGAACATGTTTGGGATGTTAGGAGCATGTTAGTAAGTTCATGGATGAATTCTAATATGACAGAACATGTTAAATTAGTTGTATTGGATGCTTGGATAATCATGGGTGATGTTGGGACTTTGATGATCATGTATGATGTTCATGTTGGTTAGTAGTTAGGACATCATGTTTGGGACAGGAAATGATTGTTGTGGTGTATGTTGAATGCAATGAACATGGTTAATGAATGTGATTGTGATCATCATACACGTGTGCGAATCTGAGGCCCCTACTTAGTATGATTGGCAGGGTTTAGGATGTGAAGTCGTGAGTGGCTTCACATGGCATGTGGTGCGTGATTTGATCTTTGTGTGGCATGTTAGTTGTGTTAGAACTAGTGGACATGTTAATGTTCTAGATTCGAATGACTTGTATAATACTTGGTTGTATGATGATCTAAGTGATACACCTGGATAATGTGAAATACATATGATCCATTTGAATGTTAACCATGTATGATATATGTGTATGATTGCTTGAGTGGTTTACAACACATAAAGTCACCAACTGGTGAAACGGGTCAACTGCGTCAAACGTGTCTGTTTTTTCTGAAACCTCGAGTCTTTTGGTTGTAGTGTACTTAGGGTTTCACATGTTCTCTGTTTTACTTATATGATCTAGGTAACCTCTGAAGGTTGTCTGTCCACTCTGTCTGTCAAGTAAAACCTTAAGTATCTATTACGCATATCAGGTGAGTTCATGCCCCACTCTTTACTTAATCTATTTTGGGGAGATAACATACTGATAAACAATAAACGCTTTATATATTCAAGTTGTGTATAATATTAATATAGTGTTGATATCATGGAAAAGTCCTCACACTTTTGAATTGTTAATATTGAATAGCGGGGAAATTTGGGTAGTACTACTGGGTCTGACGAGCCCCACCTGTGTGACTTCAGGTCAACCGGGTGCAATTTGTCCTATTGAACATTATCACGACCTGTTAAGTCGTAAGAGGAGGCAACAACATAACACAGCCAGCTTCAATTGCGAAATCACTATGAGTTAATATTTATTGTTAATGGACTAGCTATCTGTTATAATACACTACTTCTATATCTCTATTATTAAACTGCTTATGTTTGAATATCACTCTTGAATTCACCAACCATTGTGTTGACATTTTAGTATGCTATTCTCATGTCATTAGCTTGCTTGCCTTTAGGAGCATTACATGGTTTCACTTGCACTTTAAGACTCTGTCTTCAAGACATCTTTATTGTTTTTAATGGTTAAGTTTTACTCATTTGGGTTGGCGCATGTTTTGCCATAGTATACATTTTTATTTCTTTGGGTTGTTTTACAAAACGCTTTCGCATAGTTTCAAGTTTATACTTTGGTTGATTTTATTTTAATTGTGGCATATAGAGTCGTTCTGAGTAACTATTGACTGTGATCCTGGTTTGTTCACACGCCTCGCGGTAAGACTCCGCACGTGGATTTTTAGGGTGTCATAGTTAGGTTTGGTTGTAAAGTTCATGTCATGTGATTTTTCATACTTATAACTGTATTCACGGTATTCCGCCACAACATTCATACAACATCAATTAATTATTTACATTTAAACCTGCAAGCTCACCAATAATTTTGTTGACCCTTTTCAGTGTATCTTTTCAGGTGATCATGCTAATTGAAGATCTAGGTGTGTTGCCTTAGTGGAGACCCTAGGATGCATTTTGAGACTAAACATTGTCTTTTGGAAAACATTGTTGTAGTTTGCTATAAACAACATCATACTTTTGTTACTTGTTCCCGAGTTGTGGGAAATTCATTACAATGTTATCATCTTTGTTTATGTGACTCATTTAACATGTTTATGCTTATGCCTATGTTGTCGTGAATATTGACTAAACACGACACAAGTCTCCTTGTTGTCGGGTGTCGTCATGACACGCTTGTCATCATTATTATATTGCATCTCTATCGCTTACCATATGTTATGACGATCCCGTCTCGTTACATCCCCGTGTTTCCGCTCTTAGCGGTGGTGTGACAAACTGGTATCAGAGCCATTGGTTATAGAGAATTAGGCAATACACTTGACCTAGACTATACCTAGGAACCTTCATGTAGATTTGCCTGCTAGGGCTGTGTGCATTTTATATCTCGTGTATGTGTTCCTCTTTGCTTGATTCGTTTATCTATTTGCCTTGTGATCTTTTCACCCTACGAGAGAGCACCTATGCTCACTCCTTATGGGGTGCTTCAATCAAATCATCCGTTCCCTCTACGCACCGAGTTGGTTCATCAAATCCGGTATTAAACACGAAGAGATCTCCACAGAACATGCTATTGCGCTTGACCTTGGACATTGAGAATTATCCTTAGGAGGTTATGTCTGAAACCTCAAAAGAGGAGAAGATGGATAACCTTCGCTAGACTAACGTGATTGTATGCATAGGATTGCAATTATTATGATGATAACTGTTGGAACATTTTTTATTCATGGTGCAAGAATTTCATGACTTGTATGTGATGTGGGGTAACCACAAGTTTGATATTAACTTGGAATGTTGGACTTTGATTAGTAGTATGGTTAATATGCTTTGAAATGGTTAAAGCTTATGTGTTTACTACTTCTATGATTAGAAAATGCCGCCTCGAAGAGTTACCCGCAACAACAGTGGTGGAAGTGAAGCCCCGAGGGGCAAAGGCAGAGGCTGAGGTAGATCACCAAGAACAAATGATGGCCCTGCCAGTAACAATCAGGGAATAGGAAACGCTGACGTGGCAGCTCTGATCGCTCAACAGCTGGACGTACTGATCCCGACTATTGTGGCCCAAGTGAGCGATGCTCTTCAAAATCACCACCCCCACGGGGTTGGTGGCAATGACAATGAGGATAATGGGAACCCGACTGGGAACGAGAGTAACCAGGAGAAGGGGAATGGTGGTACAACCGGTAATGAGATTGGGGTTGATAATGAGACTGGGGTTGTTAATGCTAGGAGGGGTGTTCGTACAAGGAGTTTGTGGCCTGCAAACCGAAAGACTTTGATGGAAAGGGCGTAGATATAGCCCTGACCAGATGGCTTGAGAAAATGGAGGCAGTAATTGACATCAGTAAGTGCCTCAACAGCCAGAAAATTCAGTATGCCACATGCTCACTGAAGGACAAGGCACTTACTTGGTGGAACACTCAGATACAGGCTAGGGGAAGAGAATCGGCGATGCAGATATCATGGGATGAGTTTAACGGCTTAATTACTGAGGAATCACTGAGGATTCACTGAGGAATACTGCCCACTCAATGAGATGTAGAAACTAGAGCATGAATTCTGGAATCACGCTTTGGTGGGGGCTGTGCGCGCCACTTACAATGATCGTTTTCTTGAGTTGGCAAGATTGGTACCACATCTGGTCACTCCGGAATCAAAGATGATCAAGAGGTATATTTGGGGACTTGCGCCTCAAATCCGGAAATGGTAACAGCAACTGCTCCTCCTAGGATTCAGAGTGCGATTCTAAAGGCTGGCACTCTAACTGATGAAATGGTAAGAACAGGGGTATTGGGAAGGGGAGCAGAAAAGAGAAAAGATGTTGGGGAAACGAGCCAGTCGAGTGCCGGGAAGTTTGGTAAAAGGGCCAAGACAACCAGGAATTTTGTGGCCATGACACAAGGCAAGAGAGAGTATGTTGGGTCGCACCCCAAAAGTGATAGGTGCAACTTCCATCATCCCCAGCAATGCCGTGCCGGGTGTGTGCGAACTGTAGACGCCTGGGCATCTAGCAAAAGTTTGAAGGATGATAGTTTGAACATGTTTAAGATGTTAGGAGCATGTTAGTAAGTTCATGGATGAATTCTAATGTGACAGAACATGTTAAATTAGTTGGATGGGATGCTTGGATAATCACGCGTGATGTTTGGACTTTGATGATCATGTATGATGTTGATGTTGGTTAGTAGTTAGGACATCATGTCTGGGACAGGAAATTGATTGTTATGGTGTATGTTGAATGCAATGAACATGGTTAATGAATGTGAATGTGATCATCATACACGCATGCGGTTTTAGGATGTGAAGTCGTGAGTGGCTTCACATGGCATGTGGTGCGTGATTTGATCTTTGTGTGGCATGTTAGTTGTGTTATAACTAGTGGACATATTAATGCTCTAGATTCGAATGACTTGTATGATAATTGGTTGTATGATGATCTAAGTGATACACCTGGATAATGTGGCATACATATGATCCTTTTGAATGT
This sequence comes from Flaveria trinervia, assembly GCA_025506515.1. NCBI lineage: Eukaryota > Viridiplantae > Streptophyta > Magnoliopsida > Asterales > Asteraceae > Flaveria > Flaveria trinervia. Next base: position 41,275,518 of record CM046442.1, read on the forward strand.
TAACCATGTATGATATATGTGTATGATTGCTTGAGTGGTTTACAACACATAAACTCGCCAACGGGTCAAACGGTCAACTGGGTCAAACGTGTCTGTTTTTTCTAAAACCTTGAGTCTTTTGGTTGTAGTGTACTTGGGGTTTCACATGTTCTCTGTTTACACATACTCATGTACTTATATGGTGTGGGTAACCTCTAAAGGTTGTCTGTCCACTCTGTCTGTCAAGTAAAATCTTAAGTATCTATTAAGCATATCAGGTGAGTTCATGCCCCACTCTTTACTTAATCTCTTTTGGGGGAGATAGCATACTAATAAACAATAAACTCTTTATATATTCAAGTTGTGTATAATATTAATATAGTGTTAATATCATGGAAAAGTGCTCACACTTTCGAATTGTTAATATTGAAAAGCGGGGAAATTTGGGTAGTACTACTGGGTCTGACGAGCCCCACCTGTGTGACTCGATGTCAACCGGGTGCAATTTTTCCTATTAAACGTTGTCACGACCTGTTAAGTCGTGACAGGAGGAGGCAACACGTAACACATTCAGCTTCAATTTCGAAATCACTATGAGTTAATGTTTATTGTTAATGGACTAGCTATCTGTTATAATACACTACTTCTATGTCTCTATTATTAAACTGCTTATGTTTGAGTATCACTCTTGAACTCACGAACTATTGTGTTGACATTTTAGTATGCTATTCTCAGGTCATTAACTTGCTTGCCTTTAGGAGCATTACATGGTTTCACTTGCACTCTAAGACTCTGTCTTCAAGACATCTTTATTGTTTTTAATGGTTAATTTTTACTCATTTGCGTTGGCGCATGTTTTGCCATAGTATAAATTTTTATTTCTTTGCTTGTTTTACAAAACGCTTCTGCACAGTTTCAAGTTTATACTTTGGTTGATTTTATTTGTTGATACATATATGTACCTAGATCCTGATCTGAATGTAATATGTCTTACACTTCTGTAACTAATGGGTACTTAATGAAATACAAATATTTGGTTGTGTTTATAATGTTTAAATATTTCATTAATGAGTTGATTAACACATATTGACGTAATTATATAGGTTTGTGATTGTTTGAAGTGTTATGCATAATGTTATAATGTTAATGTTGGACCAAAAGAACCAATGAGCCTGATCAGAAAAACCTCTAAGTCCTAACACATCACAACAACTGCTGAAGACTTGATCAGCTGTTTGATAAAGTCTGAAGACTGCAACAGCTGAAGAACTAAAGTACTGAAGAACAACAGCTGAAGATCTAAAGTGCTGAAGACTTCAACAGCTGAAGATTAAAAGTACTGAAGTACAACAGCTGAAGTATAAAGACTAAAGACATCAGCTGATGACAGCAGTTGAAGCTCAAGTACAAGTACTGAAGCCTTCAGAGTTTGTTACAACAGCTGAAGAAGCATTCTTCAGTTGTTGTGATGGTTTACCTTTCAGTAGTTTTCTTTGTTTCTGTATTTTAAAACAACTGAAGAGTATGTCTTCAGTTGTTATAGTTTCGGTATCTGTAAAACAACTGAAGAGTATGTTCTTCAGTTATTATAGTTTCAGTAGTTTCTTTTCAGTAGTTGTAATAATAGTTAACACTTAGCATTTTTGTAAGAAGATGTCAGCTGTTTAACATCTTCAGTAGTTGTGTTAACTATCAACAGTTTGTAATAAATTCTGTTAGATGTCACTATCAAGTGACATCAGCAGACGTCACATCTCTATATAAGAGGTGTTGACCTAATTGTAATTGTGACATTCCGTTACCACGAAAGCGAATATTGGATGAAATATTATTTGCAGAATTTTTTGTCTATAACCGTTTTTCTTACATTGAATATCTCTTTGTCCTTGTGAATTGGCTAATTCATTGTTAGAATTCCGCTGCTATACCCTCTAATCAATCAAACGTAGATCACTGATCCTAACAAGTGGTATCAGAGCAGGTTAATCATTGATCGATCTAACAATTGATCATTGAAACTGCTAATTGATATCTATGTTTGATTGAATTAGCATATTTGCAAGAACTGGTTATAGATTATTGAATTTCTGACGCTTTCGTTCATTTATTTTGAGATCTCTCTGGTTCAATTGGTTTTTGTGTTTTTGTTCTAAATCTGTTATAGCTTAATTGAATTTGATTGAATCTGAGATGACTACTCCTTCTAATGATCCTCACAATACCGGTTCCTCAACCAAGCCCCCGATGCTGGTTAGGACCGAGTATAACATATGGCAGCGAAGAATGCTTCATCACCTGTCTGTTAACAGTTCAGGTTGTTGGACATCTGTGGTACAGGACCACATAAGCCTATGGTGAACAATCCGGAAACCAATCAAATGGTTCCGAAGAGAAGAAGGAACAATACTCTGATGAAGATCGGAAACTATTTGAGATTGATGCTAAAGCCCATGGAATTCTGGCCATGGCACTGCCTAATGAAATCTATTCAGGGCTTATGCATCATGAAACTGCTCATGATCTCTGGAATGCCTGAAGGAACAATTCGGTGGCACAGATGAGGTCTTAGCAAACAACAAAGAAATCCTTGCCCAACAATATGAGACATTCTCTCATAGAAAGGGTGAGACACTGACTCAACAGTTTGAGCGTTTTTCCTGCTTGATCTCTGAGCTGAAAATGGTGAAACAGGAATACACAACAGCCAGATGAATAACAGGTTCCTTAGATCACTGCCTGAGAGATGGGACACATACACTATTGTCCTACGCTCCAGTGCAAATCTGGATAGCCTATCTCTCACCCAACTTCATGGAAACTGCTTACATTCAAAAGAGAGATAGAGCAGAAAAGGAAACTGTCCTCATCAGGAAAACTCACTGATGACTTTGTACCAGGGAATACTGCCTTGGTTGGTCATGAGTCAGAATATGCTACATCTAAAAGCAATTATGATGAGCATATTCATTTCTCTTCAAATAGTTCTGATCATGCATTTGTTGGTATTGATAGTCATTCTGGCAGTAATAGTGACAATCTATTCTTCATCATGGATGATTTGAAAGGAATAGCTGATGATGATCTAGAAGAGATGGATATTCTGAGCCAAATGGTATTGATTAATATCAGATCTCAGAAGTTCTACAAGTGAACTCGCAGGAAATTTCCTACACTCTTTGGCAAAACCAAAGTTGGTTTTGACAAGAGTAAGTTGAGGTGTCACAAATGCCAAAGGCTGGGAAACTTTGCAAGAGAGTGTAGATCAACTGGATCTAACTCTTGTGCACCCTTTGTGACTTTTCCTAGTACTAGTCCACAAAACAGAGGGCAACATCCTGTTCTGGTTCTGGTATCATTCACACCTAGATCTCCTGCATACTTTGTCCCCAGGGTCCAATGTCATATCCTTTTCCCTGCTATTACTTGCCTCAGTCTAATCCGGTTCAAGCTCCCATTTCACAACAATCACATGCATTGCCTGAACCTCAACCTTCCCAATCTCATCAACAAACTCAACCTCAACAACACATCTTCTTCACCCCAAAAGTTGTTGACTGGAGCAGTTTACTAGATGATTTGTCTGGTCATGAACAACTGTTCACTGGTGCTGGTCAACATGGTGGTAATAGTCCCTTTGGAAATCTAGCTCTTATGGCTTTGGATTCTACTAATACTTCATCCTCTAATGCCTCTATACCAAAGGTATCACAGGTATCCTCTGAGGCAAAAGCCAAACTATAATCTGAATCATGCATTGCCGCATTTGCATCTATTAGAGAAGCAAAGTAGCTTTAATAAACAAGAACATTGATTTAGAACAAACAATTTCCAAAAGCAAAGCTGAATTTGAGTCTGTGCTTAATGATAAGAATGATCAGATTTACAAACTTAAATGCCAAATAACTGATGATAAGGCTAGGGAAGAGATACTTCTAGAGAAGTATAGAGATCTCAAGGAAACACTTGCAACTACCCAGGTAGAGTGTGATCGATGGGAAATTCTTGCAAGGGTTGAAATGTGTTGGACCAAAAGAACCAATGAGCCAAGATCAGAAAACCTCTAAGTCCCACATGGTATCACAACAACTACTGAAAGCGTCATCAGCAGTTGACAAGTGCTGAAGACTTGAACAGCTAAAGAACACAAGTGCTGAAGCTGAAAGACCAAAGTACTGAAGTACAACAGCTGAAGAACACAAGTACTAAAGCTGAACAGCTGAAGAACACAAGTGCTGAAGCTGAAAGACCAAAGTACTGAAGTACAACAGCTGAAGAGTTTACAAAGTGCTGAAGATCAACAACTGATGTACAAAGTCTGAAGACAAAGACTGAAGACATCAGCTGATGATATCTACTGAAGTCATCAGCTGATGAAACATCTGAAGTTCAAGTCTGAAGACCAACTACTGAAGTTTCAGTAGTTTGTCACAACAGCTGAAGAGTACTTCTTCAGTAGTTGTGATATCAGTAGTTTTATATTTTTACTTTCAGTAGTTTTGTAAAACGACTGAAGAGCTTGTTCTTCAGTCGTTGTAGTTTCAGTAGTTTTATTTTTTTTCAGTAGTTATAACAACTGATAACACTTAGCATTTTTGTAAGGAGATGTCAACTGTTTTGAGATCTTCAGTAGTTGTGTTTCAGTTGTAATAAATCTGTTAGATGTCACTATCAAGTGACATCAGCAGACGTCACATCTCTTATATAAGAGGTGTCGACCTAATTGTAATTGTGACATTCTGTTACCACGAAAGCGAATATTGAATGAAATATATTTGCAGAAATTCTCTCTCTATAACCGTCTTTGTTCTTTATTGAATATCGTTTTGTTCTTGTGAATCGACTAATTCATTGTTTGAATTCTGATGCTATACTCTTTAATCAATCAAACATAGATCACTGATCCTAACAAGTGGTATCAGAGCAGGTTAATCATTGATCGATCTAACAATTGATCATTGAAACTGCTAATTGATATCTGTGTTTGATTGAATTAGCGTATTCGCAAGAACTGGTTATAGATTATTGTATTTCTGTCGCTTTGTTCATTTATTTTGAGATCTTCTGGTTCAATTGGTTGTTGCGTTTTGTTCTAAATGTTTTAGCTTAACCGAATTTGATTGAATCTGAGATGACGACTCCTTCTAATGATCCACACAATACCAGTTCCTCAACCAAGCCTCTGATGCTGGTTAGGACCGAGTATAACATATGGCAACGAAGAATGCTTCATCACCTGTCTGTTAACATTTCAGGTTGTTGGACATCTGTGGTACATGGACCACATAAGCCTATGGTGAACAATCCGGAAACCAATCAAATGGTTCCGAAGAAGAAGGAACAATACTCTGATGAAGATCGGAAACTGTTTGAGATTGATGCTAAAGCCCATGGAATTCTGGCCATGGCACTGCCTAATGATATCTATTAGGGCTTATGCATCATGAAACTGCTCATGATCTCTGGAATGCCTGAAGGAACAATTCGGTGGCACAGATGAGGTCTTAGCAAACAATAGAGAGATCCTTGCCCAACAATATGAGACATTCTCTCATAGAAAGGGTGAGACACTGACTCAACAGTTTGAGCGCTTTTCCTGCTTGATATCTGAGCTGAAAATGGTGAAACAGGAATACACCAATAGCCAGATGAACAACAGATTCCACAGATCACTGCCTAAGAGATGGGACACATACACTATTGTTCTACGCTCCAGTGCAAATCTGGATGGTCTATCTCTCACCCAACTTCATGGGAAACTGCTTACATTTGAAAGAGAGATAGAGCAGAAGAGGAAACTGTCCTCATCAGGAAAGCTCACGATGACTTTGTACCAGGGAATACTGCCTTGGTTGGTCATGAGTCAGAATATGCTGCATCTGAGAGCAATTATGATGAGCATATAGATTTCTCTTCAAATAGTTCTGATCATGCATTTGTTGGTATTGAGAGTCATTCTGGCAGTAATAGTGACAATTTATGCTTCATCATGGATGATCTGAAAGGAATAGCTGATGATGATCTAGAAGAGATGGATATTCTGAGCCAAATGGCATTGATTAATATCAGATCTCAAAAGTTCTATAAGAGAACTGGCAGGAAATTTCCTAGAATCTCTGGCAAAACCAAAGTTGGTTTTGAGAAGAGTAAGTTGAGGTGTCACAAATGCCAAAGGCTAGGACACTTTGCAAGAGAGTGTAGATCAACTGGATCTAACTCTTCTACACCCTTTGTGACTTTTCCTAGTACTAGTCCACAAAACAGAGGGCAACATCCTGCTGGTTCTGGTCATTATTCACATCCTAGATCTCCTGCATACTTTGTTCCCCAGGGTCAAATGTCATATCCTTATCCCTGCTATTATGTGCCTAACCAAATCCTGTTCAAGCTCCAATTGCACAACACCACAAGCATTGCCTGAACCACAGCCTTCCCAATCTCATCAACAAACTCAACCTCAACAACACAGCTTCTTCACCCCAGGAGTTGTTGACTGGAGCAGTTTACCAGATGATTTGTCTGGTCATGAACAACTGTTCTCAGGTGCTGGTCAACATGGTGGTGAAAGTCCATTTGGAAATCTAGCTCTTATGGCTTTGGATTCTGCTGATACTTCATCCTCTAATGCCTCTACACCAAAGGTATCACAGGTATCCTCTGAGGCAAAAGCCAAATTATGTTCAGAAACATGCATAGCAGCATTTGCATCTATTAGAGAAGCAAATGTAGCTTTAATCAACAAGAACATTGAGCTAGAACAAATAATTTCCAAAGCAAAGCTGAATTTGAGTCTGTGCTTAATGATAAAAATGATGAGATTTACAAACTGAAATGTCAAATAACTGATGATAAGGCTAGGGAAGAGATACTTCTAGAGAAGTATAAAGATCTCAAAGAAACCCTTGCAGTTACCCAGGTAGAGTGTGATAGATGGGTACAATCATGCAAAGGTTTTGAAATGCTTCTTAGTAAGCAATCTGCTTCCAATGTGAAGTTTGGCATTGGTTACAATCACACTGCTCCACCTACAGATTTTACTCCAAGAGCAGAGGTAGAATCTGATGGTGAGAGTAATAACCAATCCATCTCATCATGTGATCTACTTTCTGATACAGCACAATCAGAAGTAGAAGTCAGCATCAAGCCCTCTCAGAACCTATCAGCTGATGTTGATGGTTCAAATGCTGACACTCACATGATCAATGAGTTGATCAACTCAGGAGTTAATTCTGAAAGTCCTGAAAGGACTAGAGAGCAGGATTTAAACCTGAAGTTCAAACTCCAACTACTGTTAGTACTGAAAAGAAGAAAACTGCAGTAGAAAGAGTTTGAAGGCTACTAAAGAGGAAGTCAAGAAAGAAAACAATGCTTCCAAAGCACTGAAGACAAGTCTTCAGTTGCTTCACCTCTTTAGTTGATGATCAACCTAAGATGAAGAAGAAACCATGTGAAGTATGTGGTTTGTTCAATCATCTTACAGATGATTGCTGGTACAAAAGAAGTTCCAAACTCAAACAAAAAGAAGAAACTAAAGAGAAAATGGTAAAAATGAAAACTGAGTTTGAGACCACATTTGTATCAGCAACATCAAATCCTGTAACCCTTAAGTCCTCAAAGAAATCCAAAAAGGAAGGGGTTAAACAGGTGACAGTTGAGAGTGCTCAGAAGAAGAAGGTGCAACATAGGAACTTATTAAACTCCATTGGCAATGTGTCTGATGAGCTGAAAGCTTTATCACAAAATCAGACACAGCTGGTTATGATGGTTCAACATCTGTTGGGTAGAGTTAACCAACTAGATGCTCCTATGTTGAAACCATAGAAAAGGAGATCCAAGCCAAAGGATTCCTCTTCTTCACCATCTTCTTCCTCTCAAGTTGTTGTTTCTAATAAACCTGTTAATTTACCATCTGTTGATGAGACCAGGCCCAAAACCAAAAAGGTTTGGGTCTCCAATACTAACTGATTGTTTATTATTGCAGGGTTCTCCAACATGCCAAAGTAGCATCTGGTATGTAGACAGTGGGGGATCTATGCACATGACTAGGAACAGCTCTCTTCTTCATGACTACTCTCAAGGAAAGAAGGGTTTGTTTCTTTTGGCAATGATGCTAGAGGTTACATCATTGGAAATGGCTTTGTCTTCAATGGAGAAATAAAGTTTGATGATGTTAATCATGTGGAAAATCTAAAGTACAATCTCTTGAGTGTCAGGCAAATGTGTGATAAAGGCCATGTTGCTCTTTTCACCAGTCAGAACTGTAGGATTCTGTCATCCAAAGTTCTGCATTTGATTGACAAGGTGTTGGATGATCACACTCTCCTGAGAGCCAACAGGACAGGAAGAGTGTATGCCTTAGATCTTTCCAAGAAAATAGATCTCGAGGCAATCCTTGCCTATTTTCCAAAGCCTCTTCTCAAGAATCTAAACTGTGGCACAGAAGGCTGGGTCATGTTAATTTCAAAAACATGAATCAGCTTATCCACAATAGTTTAGTCAGAGGCTTACCAATAAAGGAGTTCCACTGTGATGAAACCTGCACTGCTTGTTTAAAAGGAAAACAACACAAAGTCTCATTCCCTCCTATTGAAGAGCCTAAGTCCACTGCATGCTTGCAATTAATGCATATGGATCTATTTGGTCCTGTGAGAGTGATGAGCATGGCAAAGAAGAAATACTGTCTGGTAATTGTGGATGAATACTCCAGATTTGTATGGACTTTCTTTCTACATTCAAAGGATGAGGTTGCTCAGAAGATTATTCACTTTGTGTTGTATATTGAGAAGCAGTATTCCCTTCCAGTCAAGTGTATTAGAAGTGACAATGGAACTGAATTCAGAAACCATACACTTGATGATTTCTATCTCTCAAAGGGAATCAAAAGGCAGTTTAGCATCCCAAGGACTCCAGAACAAAATGGAGTAGTGGAGAGAAATAACAGGACCCTCATTGAAGCTGCAAGGTCTATGCTGGCTGACTCTGGTTTGCCACTAACCTTTTGGGCTGAAGCTGTTAACACAGCTTGCTATGTGCAAAATAGAGTTTTAGTAAATCAGAGGTTGATGAAGACTCCATATGAAGTTCTCCATCACTTGGCTCCTCTAATTTCATTTTTCAAAGCATTTGGGTGTCCTGTTTTATTCTCAACACAAAGGATCAACTCCATAAATTTGATCCTAAGGTGGATGCAGGGTATTTTCTTGGTTATTCATCTATTTTCAAGGCATACAGAGTCTTCAACTGTAGAACAAAGATAGTTGAAGGACTTTGCATGTGAAGTTTAATGAATCTCCTTTGGACAAGATTCCACAAAACCCTATGGAGTTGTTTGATTTGAACATACTTCAATATGTTCCTTATCAACCTCCAGCTGTTGCAGATCCTGTGGCTAAATCATCTTCTGCAGCATGTCTTCCACCTGGTGGTATTGATGATGATGATGATAATATCAATACTCACCTATTCAAGTTTAGTGACCAACTGCCTGTGTCTGCTAACTTGATGTTCCTGTAGCTTCAGCAGTTCCATCCACAACAAATGCTGATAAGATCTCTGTTTCCTCTACATCTTTTGAGTTACCATCTAATTCTTGGTTTCAAGAGTCTACATCAACATCTGCTGTTGCTCAAGGTTCTACAAACACTTGCACAGATCTCATTGTTTATCAAGAACTGAAGAATCACCCAATGTCTCAAATTATTGGTGATATCAATGCTGGAGTTTCAACAAGAAGTCAATTGTCTAACTTCTGCTTCTATGCTCTCTTCATCAGTCAGCTAGAGCCAAAGAACTATCATGTTGCTTTGAGAGACAATGGATGGGTTGAAGCCATGCAGCTTGAGCTACTTCAGTTCAAGAAACAGCAAGTGTGGGAATTGGTTCCTCTTCCCCCAGGTAAGTGTGCAATAGGCAGTAAATGGGTGTTTAGGAATAAAACTGATGAAAATGGGCTTATTGTTAAGAACACGGCTAGACTGGTTGTACAGGGGTTTTCACAAGAAGAAGGTATTGATTATGATGAAACCTTTGCCCCTGTAGCCAGACTAGAGGCAATTAGATTGTTTTTAGCCTATGCTGCATTCCACAATCTTAAAGTTTTTCAAATGGATGTCAAAAGTGCATTTTTATATGGTAAAATAAAGGAAGAAGTTTATGTGTGTCAAGCACCAGGTTTTGAGGATAATAAACATCCTGAATTGGTGTATAAACTTGATAAGGCTCTTTATGGGTTGAAACAAGCTCCTAGAGCCTGGTATGAGACACTTTCCACTTTTCTCTTAAGAATAATTTCACTAGAGGCTCCATTGATAAAACTTTGTTTATTAAGAAGGTGTATTAGCATAAGCTACTTGTTCAGATTTATGTTGATGATATCATTTTTGCATCCTCTGATCCCTAGTTGTGTGATGATTTTACAACATTAATGAAAAAGAAGTTTGAAATGAGTGCAATGGGAGAATACAGTTCTTTCTAGGCTTGCAAATTAAACAAAAGGCTGATGGAAACTTTTATCATCAGTCAAAATATACAAAAGAACTTTTGAATAAGTTTGATTTACAAAACTGTAAGCCCTGTTCTACTCCCATGTGCAACACCACACAACTGGATGCACATCAGAAAGGTAAAGCTGTTGATGAAACGCTTTACAGATGTATGATTGGGTCCTTGATGTATTTAACAGCTTCTAGACCAGATATCATGTTTGCTACTTGTGTCTGTGCCAGATTTTAGCTGCTCCTAAAGAGTCTCATTGATTGCAGTCAAGAGGATCTTTAGATATTTGCAAGGTACACAATCTCTAGGTTTATGGTATTCCACTAGACACTCTTGCAAATTAGTTGCTTTTTCAAATAGTGACTATGCAGGGTGCAAGTTAACTAGAAAGTCAACTTCTGGTGGATGTCAATTCCTAGGCAACTGTTTGATTTCTTGGCAGAGTAAGAAACAAACATCTGTTGCTACATCAACTGTTGAGGCCGAGTACATTGCTGCTACAAGTTGTACCTCTCAGGTACTCTGGCTTCAGAATCAACTTCTGGATTATGGCATTACAGAGACTAAGACTCCATTATTAATGGATAGTGCTTCAGCTCTGTGTATTGTCAAAAATCCAGTCCAGCACTCTAGGACCAAACATATAGAGATCAGACATCATTTTATTCGGGATTGCTTTGAAAAAGGTCTGATTGATCCTAAGTTTGTGCCTAGTGCTGATGAGCTTGCAGATATTTTTACTAAGCATTTGGATAGTTCTACTTTCCAAAACCTTGTGTTAAGGCTTGGTATGCTGCAACTAGAATAAGTGTCAACTACTGATGATTTCAGTAGTAATTACTGGTGATCATTGGTACTCATGTCACATATAAGTACTGATGAGTCCTTTCACCTTCAGTAGTTTTTATAACTACTGATGGCTAAATGCCTCACAAGTACTGAAGTACTTTATCTGGTCCAAACTACTGATGTAGTTACAACTACTGACGTAGTTACAACTACTGAAATCAGTACAAACAGATAAGTACTGTCGTCCTATGAAACACCTGAAAATCAGATGCAAAGTCTGATGAGTAAGTGTTGAGGACAGTATGAAACAGCTGAAAGGTTATGAATTGACGAAAACTACTGAAGAGAACTTTCTCTTCAGCTGTTTCAACAACTGCTGTTTCATTCTAAACAACTGAAGCAAAACCATGTCTTCAGTAGTTTTATAACTACTGATGACTAATACCAAGTCTTAGCTGTTTACAACCACTGATGACAAAACCACTGTCTTCAGTAGTTTCACAACTACTGATGACAAACACCAAGTCCTCAGTGTTTCATCATCTGAAGTCAAAACCACGGTCTTCAGTAGTTTTCTAACTACTGATGCCTAACACCACGACTTCAGCTGTTTCAACGTCTGATAGGGTAATACCATGTCAACAGTCGGTTTAAAACTACTGATGACTAACACCACACCCTTCAGTCCTTTTCTCACCCTACCCTATAAATACCCGTCCTCTTCTCTGATGTTTCATTAGCCGTTATTTTCTGAACCTCTCTCTCAAACATGGCGACCATGAGTCTGAAACAACGACACAACTGGGTTGCTTACCTTACAAAGTCGGCTTTCGGGAACAAATATGATAATGCCATTGACTTAATGGTGGATTCCCCATATCGCACAGCCTTTCTCATGAATCCAACCATTTACCCTGAATCCCTCAGTCAATTCTGGTCAAATGCTTCTGTTCATACCGATGAGTCTACCGGTCAGATCTCTGTTCGGTCCCTTATCAACCAGAAACCAGTGGTCGTTACAGCCGACATTATTCATCGGGCATTCATCTACACGATTCCACCGCTGTGACTGCATACCAAAGGGCATAACCGATATGTCCTTTATCAATCATCGGTATGAAGGTGATCTTCGAGCTACAACGTTCTAAAGAAACATTTCCATGACGCTGAGAAACTTATTTTTCACATGGTAAATGTCTGCTTAGCCTCCAAGACATCTTCTTGGGATCAAATGTCATCCCAATGGAAACAGGTATTGTATTCTATTGTAGAACACCAACCGCTAAATTTTTCTGAAATCGTGTTTCTAGAAATAAAGAACTTGGCTCAGAAACCTGTGGCAAACCAATGGCCATTATATCCCAGGTTTCTGACGGCCATTATTTTAGATGAATTAAAATCTGATGGCCTTGTTGGCCTTGGAGTCCCTGCACCAGCTGTTTTGGCTGAGGAATACTCCAGGCACAACTCAGACCTTACTCTCAAAGAAGCTGCCCGAATGCTAAAGCCCAAGCACAGGGAACCCACAGCTTCCTCCATCAAAACTAAAGTCCCCACCAAACCCACCAAAAAGAAACCCAAAACGGCTACTCAGGGAAATGAGTCCCCTGAGGATGCCCCTGCAACACAAACGCATGATATATCCACTGGTTATAACTCCCTAGTGGATATCAGGACTCCAACTGTTGGATATCATTAGTGACCATATCACATATTGTACTGCTTCTGTTACAACAACTGATAAAGTAACAACTACTGATGTAGTTGTAACTACTAATGTTATCAAAACAGATAAGTACTGATGTCCTATGAAACAACTGAAAACAGCAAAAAGGCTGATGAGTAAGTGTTGAGGACAGTATGAAACAACTGAAAGGCTATGAATTGATGAAAACTATTGATGGGAACTTTCTCTTCAGTTGTTTCTACAACTGCTGTTTCATCCTAAACAACTGATGACTAATACCAAGTCATTAGCTGTTTACAACAACTGATGATAAAACCATGTCTTCAGTAGTTTCACAACTACTGATGACTAATACCAAGTTATGAGTGTTTTCACACATCTGAAGTCAAAACCATGGTCTTCAGTAATTTTATAACTGCTTATGCCTAAAACCACGACTTCAGCTGTTTCAACGTCTGAAAGGGTAATACCATGTGAACAGTCGTTTTAAAACTACTGCTGACTAACACCAAACCCTTCAGTCATTTTCTAACCCGTACCCTATAAATATCCCCGACCTAATCCTTCAGAGCCTCATCTTCTTCAAACCTAACGTTCATATCTCCAAAACTTCTCTCTCATTAATGGCGACCATGCAGCTCAAACCGCGACACAACTGTGTAGCTTACCTCACCAAATCGCCATTCTCGGCTAAGTTCGATAACGCTATTGATCTTATGGTCCAGTCACCCTACAAAACGACCTTTCTTCTCAATCCAATCCTTCATGCCGAATCCCTTAACCAGTTTTGGATGAATGTCACCCTCACCACTGGGGAGAACAACACAAAGTCTCTCCGGTCGGTCGTCAACAACCACCAAGTGGTCATCACTCCCGATATACTTCGTCAAACCTACACCTGGATGATGCCACTTTTCCTGCTGGATATCCAAAGGGCACAACTGATTTATCCTTTGCCCACCATGGATATCAGGGAAACCTTAGTGCCTCCACCATTCTGAAGAAACATTTACATGATGCTGAATGTCTCATATTTCACATGGTAAATGTATGTTTGGCTCCTAAGACATCCTCTTGGGATCAAATGTCTACAAGGTGGCAGTAGGTACTATTCTCTATCCTCGGTTCATTATGGCCATAATAGAGAATCAGCTAAAAGCTGAGGGACTTGTTGGTCTCGGAGTCACTGCAACGGCTGTATTGCCTGAAGTATACTCCAGGCACAACTCTGACCAAACGTTGAAACAGGCTGCCAGGCTGCGAAAACCCACGCAGTTGGAACCCACAGCCAGCACCTCAGAACCAAAGTCCCCACTACACCAGATCCAAAAAGCCAAAAAAGGCTACTCAGGGAGATGAGTCCCCTGAGGATGCCCCTGTACCACAAACACATGAACCACACACTGGTCTTAACCCCCAAGTTGTGACACTGACTCAACAAGCCACAGCCGCATAGGTATCCTCTCAACAGGTTCCTGTTGCAACCAACATTGGGGAACCTACATTGCTGGAACCTATCTCCCTTGAGAGGGTTACCATTGAAGCGCACCATTCACCCCGGGTGCAATCTGCTTCCATCCAATCACCACATGCAACCGCCCCCCAAAGTCCTACATTACTTGTTGCACAAGTGCTGACTCAGTTGCACTCCTCACCCCCTTCCCAGATACCAATTACAACTGGGAATACTTCTACCATTGAGGGGGAGGACCAAATTGCAGCTGAGAACCCACAGCATAGGGGTTACAATGTTCCTTCTCCTAGTGTAGCAATGGAGATTGGAACTTCTGGTGAGGCTGCCACTTCTCCTGCTTTAGCATATGATCAGGTTGTAGTTGGTATCATTACTAAGACCTTACCAGAGGCAACTGCTGATGACGGACAAAGTCCTGAGGCAGGAAGTCCCCAGTTCCAAGACAAAGGGGCACATGCTACAACTGAGCAACACTCAGTGCATGTTCATCCTGATATTATCAGGAGGTCAGGTGATTCAGTAATTACTGATGATGACCTGGGCTTCTTTTACGATGTAATCACCCAAAACACCATCCTGGAAGAGGAGGTGAGCAGACTCAAAGAGCTGCTTGCCGAAACTTCTAAGGCACAAAGACCATCTGCCTCTACCACCTCACAGTTGGCACCTTCATCTCAAGGTCTCACAAACACTAAGCCACTCCCAACAACTCAGCCACCTGCCTCTGCTTCTAGCACTATTTCTCAGGAACAGAACCCTCCTGAGCAAATAGTTGCTATCCTTCAAAATTCCCTCCCTCTCATCACACCCATAATGACTGACATAGTGATCAAAGCCATTGATGAGAGGCTTTCCTCAGTAATACAACCATTGATAGAGGAGGTTGTGGGCAAACAGCTCTCTGGCAATCAACCCCTTGCAACCAATGCAACCAAAAAGGGGGAGATTAAGTCAGTGAAAGCAAAAAGAAAGAGGAGTACAGAGGAGAAAGAAAAGGAGAAAGAAACAGAAGGGATAGTAGTGGAAAAGGAGTTGGAGTTGAATGTGGAGACCGATACAGAGAAGGAAAAAGAGAAAGCCTTGGAGCTACTGATAAAAGAGGCTGATGCCGAACACAGCAGATCAATGGACAACATCATTGATCAGCTGTTTAGGCAAGGCCATGACACCGATAAACTTGACTCTGAGATTCGACGATTAGAGATTGAAGAAATCTAGAATAGATGGGCAAGTTATGAAGTGTTAGAAAGAGAAAGGCTTGAGATCATGATTAGATTTATTGCAAAATATCTTGGAAGATCAATGATCGAAATCAAAGCTTGGTCCAGGGACAGTATCTTGGCAATCACCACCAAGATCTGTTCGTCTCAAGCATATACTAAGGGACTTGTTATTGAAGCTTTGAATGAAGCGGGTGCTGGGAGCAGGACTGAGCTAGCCAAGCAATCAAAAACCACACTCACCTCAAAAATGCTAGAACAGCCTGTCAACATTCCCACACTAAAACCACCCAAAACACAATCCACAAACCAACTCCCTTACCCTCAAAACCCTTAGCCGATGATATACCCTTGTAGAAGAAGAGAAAGGTATTGAGGCTAGAAGATGATGAAGAAGATGATGAAGATGATGAAGATAGGCTGCCACTCTCAGCTGTGATTCAGTTGCCTAAGGCCACAAGTCACTCCTCAGCAATTACTCCTGAATTCCAAAGACAAATGGTTAAAGTGAAGCTAGAAGAAGAAGAGCTTCATAAACAGCATGATGAGGAATTGCTGAAGAGAGTTGACAAAGCTTATGCAGCCACATCTTCTATCATCAATATGAAGAAACAAGCCCTAAGACTTTACACTCTCAACCATACCTTTCAATATCAAAAGGAAAGAGTGAGGATTTGGCCTGATCCCAGGGTGTCTCACAGAATTCATAAGAAAAACATACCTCAGAGATACATTGGCCAGGTGAAAAAGATCGTAGATGAAGTGATCTCTCTGGTCTTTGTAGTTTCACCCTGGGAAATCCTAGAGGACTTCAAGAAAGCCTATAAAGCTAATCTAACCCCTCAGAAGATGCTGGAAAACAAAATAGTGAAAAAGGGGTTAGTTTACAAGAGGCTTGAGGAAGTCAGGAAAAATGAGCTCCAGTTGTTCCTAGAGGGTAATCACCTGGATGAGTTTGCTTACAAAATAATAACAACTGTGGACCTAAAGAATGGGAAACAGGCCAAATACCTGTCTGAGTATTATGGGCCTGAATCATTGTTTGAGGAGGTGCTGAAGAGCTAACAATGGAGGAACAAATCACCTTCCTTGAGGCCTACACAAGAGTCGTACAGACTCATCATGGGGAAATAGATCTCATGAATGGGGTAACAACTCTGTGTCCAGTTTCCTAAAACAGAGTTCCCATTCATAATTTGCCACACAAATCTCTGAGACTTCTTCCCTGGCCGGTGCTTAAAAAGGGTCGCTTCTGAGCTGATCTAGAAGACAAAAAGACCAACATTTCTGCCATAATAAGTAGGACAACTCTAATAAGTTTAGAGGTTTTGGCTGCATTTGTTCAGGGGTAGTTTGTTGGACCAAAAGAACCAATGAGCCTGATCAGAAAAACCTCTAAGTCCCACAGACATCACAACAACTGCTGAAGACTTGATCAGCTGTTTGACAAAGTCTGAAGAC
The DNA here is from genome assembly GCA_025506515.1 of Flaveria trinervia. Lineage (NCBI taxonomy): Eukaryota > Viridiplantae > Streptophyta > Magnoliopsida > Asterales > Asteraceae > Flaveria > Flaveria trinervia. Next base: position 41,292,619 of record CM046442.1, read on the forward strand.
TGCAACAGCTGAAGAACTAAAGTACTGAAGAACAACATCTGAAGATCTAAAGTGCTGAAAACTTCAACAACTGAAGACTAAAAGTACTGAAGTACAACAGCTGAAGTATAAAGACTGAAGACATCAACTGATGACAACAGCTGAAGCTCAAGTACAAGTACTAAAGCCTTCAGAGTTGTTACAACAGCTGAAGAAGCATTCTTCAGTTGTTGTGATGGTTTACCTTTCAGTAGTTTTCTTTGTTTCTGTATTTGTAAAACAACTGAAGAGTATGTTCTTCAGTTGTTATAGTTTCAGTATTTGTAAAACAACCGAAGAGTATGTTCTTCAGTGTTATAGTTCAGTAGTTTCTTTTCAGTAGTTGTAATAATAGTTAACACTTAGCATTTTTGAAAGAAGATGTCAGCTGTTTGACATCTTCAGTAGTTGTGTTAACTATTAGCAGTTTGTAATAAATTCTGTTAGATGTCACTATCAAGTGACATCAGCAGACGTCACATCTCTTATATAAGAGGTGTTGACCTAATTGTAATTGTGACATTCCGTTACCACGAAAGCGAATGTTGGATGAAATATTATTTGCAGAATTCTCTGTCTATAACTGTTTTTCTTACATTGAATATCTCTTTGTTCTTGTGAATTGGCTAATTCGTTGTAAGAATTCCGCTGCTATACTCTCTAATCAATCAAACGTAAATCACTGATCCTAACAGTTAAATACACTCAAACTTGGTGAAGTGAAGTTCTCATGCGTCCGAATGGTCAAGCGACTAAGTGTTCATGCGCCTAAATAGTCCATACTCCTGAACAAGTTCATGCGTCTAACTCAGTCGCACGACTGAAAGCTCTGTCGTGCGAATGGATCAAACGCATGCATGGATCAATCGCACGACTGAACCATGCTAGTGGTCCAGTCGCCCGAATGAGCAACCTTACCCTATAAATACCTCTTAATTCGTGGAAAAACGTAACAATTAAGGAGCATTCATTCCTAATAAATTCAAGACGTACCCTAGCCGTCCAGAAGCCTCCAAGTTCGTACTCCAAGTTCACAGAACATTGTTGATCGATTCCAATCGATTTTTCACGTTAGATACAATATCTTATTATTTCTACGTGCGTTCTCACTGATTAGATCGCCAATCAAATAGGATTCCGCACTATTTGGTTTGGTCTACATGTTAATTAGTTTGTATTTCGTTTGAATACAAGATCCTAACAAGTGGTATCAGAGCTTTGGCTCTTGATTACATGTGATTCAATTAATTTTGATACAAAGGTTGTGTTTTTTCACTAAAAATGCAATCTTTTTCTGTCAAAAAATTGTCTTGGACGTCTCCTGCTCATCAAGTTTTGGTTTCTACGGCATAAGGTGATTAGGGTTGGTGAAAATTCGGGTTTTCTTACGGCTAATACACGTTAAACCTAGATATTTTCGAAAAATAGCAGCTTCAGTCGCCCGATTGACCCAATCCCACGACTAGACTTCATTCGCATCCCCAGCGTGCGATTGAACTCAGTCGCATCTTCATTCGTACGACTAAGCCTACCGGTCGCATTGTTCATACGCATCAGTTTCACTCACACGACTGGACCAATCGCTTAGTTCATCAGCATGATTGAACCAGTTGGATAGTTTCATTCGCACGGGTAGTCCATTCGCATCGCTCCATTCACACCAGTTAACAGATTGTTTAAGAGACTTAAAGTTGATCGAGATGGAGGATCAGTTGTTAATGTTTACAGCCGGGAAGGACTCACGGATTCAGAACTTACTGCTACTGGAGAGTGAGGTGGGGAATCATAATAAACCCCCAAAGCTTATAACATTAGATGAGTTTCCCCACTGGAAACAACGTTTTGAGATCTACTTCAATGGAGTGGATCAAAATATGTGGGAAGCTATTGGGACGGGATACAGTATGCCGTGGAGCAGATGGGGTGAAACTTACTCTAGGAGGAATGACTAATGCACAGAAAGTTAAATATAATGCTGAAAAGAGAGTATATGCATTGCTAACACAGTCTATCCCTAAGGACATTTTTCACCAATTCTCAGAGAATAAACAAGCCAAGAAGTTATGGGATGAGCTGGAGAAAAGATATGACGGGAATGCTTCGTTGAAGGCAATTAAAGCTAAGGAACTGAAGAAAGAATTTGACAACTTTTCATCAATAGGAAAAGAGAGTTTAGACGATGTCATTGATAGATTCTACCATTTGATGAGCGAGCTGCACACACATGGTGTCACAACTACCATGGAAGATAAAGTGTCAAATTTTGCTGACGGGTTGCCAGAAAGTTGGGCTTCTTTTGTGTCAAATATGAGACAGAATGGATTGCTATCAAAGTTGGACATCAATGATTTCATACTAAAGCTACGAGAAGAAGCACTAAGGATGAAGTATCGAGCTCAGAAGACTTCGTACACTCAGAATCCAGCTTTGTACAATGCCACTCCTCAAGTTAAGACGTCTGGAGCACCTCTTCAGACTGCTTTTGTGTCAAGCTCATCTGGTCCTTCACAAGTCTCTCCTTCAGGATCAGAAACGTCAGGGTCTTCTAGTACCCAATATATCGGATCCGAAGCAAATGCTACTAGACTGAAGACTGAGAATCTCGGAAACATGACAGTAGAAGTAGCTCGAGAGCACATGGATCTCTTGGCAGCAGTGGTCCATTCCTATGATGGACTCATTGTTAGAAAAATTGGAAACTGCCATCTGGCAGATGAGGACTACGAGCAGGTTGATGAGACTGAACTGGAAAGGATGGATATTATGTGGGCTTAGCAAATGTTGTCCGGAGAGCAAAGAAGTTCGTGAAGAAGACCGGACAAAACTTAGTTGCTACTAAGGACACTACTTTTGGTTTTGACAAGAGCAAGGTGACCTGCTTCAACTGTGGAGAAAAGGGGCACTTCAAAAGAGAATGTTTGAAGCCAAAGAAGACTGGAAACATGAATGATTCTCATCCTTCACTCGTCAACACAAGCAAGCTAGCAGTTCTACATCATCAGGCAAGGATCCAAAAGCTTTGACCGCCCATGATGATGAAGGACAGGACTGGAGCTTTATGTTTGTATCTCCGGGAGAAACCAATATTGCGAGCGTGGATGACTTAGATGATCATTCCGCAAGTGAAAGAGATATAGCAGTTGAAATAGCGATGTCACAGAGTGAAGAAACTGCAACAGAGGTCAGCTACAAGCCTGAAGAAGGGACGTCTACATCAAAGAAAGAATCACCAGAACCAGAGACATCTGATGCTGCACTGATGACTACTTCATCAAAACCTCCTCAGGTAAGTTCTATTGACCAACTTTTCAAAAATCATGCTTGTTCTCACTGTGATAAATTTAGAGAAAGAATAGATCAGAAATTTGCTAGCTTGTTAGATCATAATGATAGCCTAGTAAAGGATTTGAAACTGTGCATTGAGACAATAGAGTTTTAAAACAAAATGAGCATAGTTACAAAGAAAAGGTAGACCTGTTGAATAAACAGCTTAGGGAAACTGAAGTAGTAGCATTTAACCAAGATAATGACATTAGGTACTATCTTAACTCCCTAGAAGACACTAAGAAACAAAAAGCAGTCTTAGAAGTAGAAGTTAACTCTTTAAAGCAAAAACTGCACAGTTAGACAAGTTCATCTCATATTGTCCAACATTGAGTGAGAGAGCGCAACAATGGGGAGGGCTTGGGCTATAAAGTGGTTCCACCACCCCCTGAGACCTTGATGAACACTAAGTGTAAACCAATAAGTAACAATCCCATCAAGGATCATGTGGTGTCTACTCCTCTTGTAAGTGATCTAAATTCCACAAGTTCTTCAATTGAATTTGGAACAAAACAAAAGGAGGCCACCTCAAAGGCAAATGGTAAAATGCCTGGTGTTAATCTGGAAAAATAATTTGAAAAGGCTAATATAAAGTCAGGGTTAAACAAAGTCAAATTTGAACCTAAAAAGACTATTAATGTTAGCCTTACACAAGTCCCACGTCAAAGTCCAGTTACCAAAATGGAAAAGTTGTTAAGAATGTCAAAACAGTTAAGTTTGCTAAACAATATCATACATCAAAAGAAGAAGAGTCAAAACCCAAACAAAATGATGTCACTAGGATGTCACACACATCTCCACAATGAAAGTTTAATCATAAAGTTAATAGCAGGTCATGCTACAACTGTGGAGAGTGTGGACACATTGCTTTCTTTTGTCCTTACTTTCAGACATCTAGGAAGAAAATTCAACTTCAAAACACAAAATCTAGGTCTTCTAAGAGGAGTTCTTTAACTCCACCTAGAAGAACTAGTGAACACAAAGTTCAACCCATTAGCCAGTCGTCTATTTATCACAAACAGGCCTTATACAAATCTGGCTTATGGAAAGAAAAGTCATCCTCTGTGTCTGATAATGATGACAAGAAGGCACTGAGCTACCCTCACCCTCTAAGGGTCAATGGGTTAAATCATGATGTGTGATGCCTCTGGGAAACCCAAGCCAGTAAAGGCTGAGATTCCTAACCTTAACTAATGCTTTAAATTGTATGTGCAGGTTGTTCGCTACAGTGCTGAAAACAACACATGGATTGTAGATAGCGGAGCATCCAGGCACATGATAGGAAACAGGGACCTTTTATCAAACGTCAAACAAATAAAAGGCGGGCATGTTTCGTTTGCTGGTAACAAAGGAGGTTATATCATAGCTCAGGGAGAGGTTGGAAATCAGAAAGTTAACTTTGACAAAGTGAACTACGTTCAACAACTTCAAAACAACTTACTCTCTGTTTCCCAAATATGTGACAAAGGGTTAAAGTCATATTTGACAACAAGAAGTGTTAGGTCCTAAAGAAAGACTATGTGATTCCGGAGGACCAAGTTCTGATGACAGCTTCAAGATATAAATACCTTTATGTTTTGGATCTCTCAACGGCCTCTACAACGGATCATGAAGTTCAGTGCTTCCTATCAAAAGCTACTGAGAAGGACTCCATTTCCTGGCATAGGAGAATAGGACACATAAATCAACAGAAGATAAATCACTTGATTCAGAAGGATTTAGTGAGAGGTGTTAACGTCAAAAATTTCCAACTTCCTAATTTATGTGTAGCATGCAAGAAAGGCAAACAGACGATGAAGACTCATAAGGAAAAGAAAGTTCATTCTATCGAGCTTCCTCTTGACTTCTTCACATGGATCTGTTTGGTCCAGTTAGTACAAAGAGCATTGTAGGTGACCTGTACTGTTATGTGGTTACTGATGACTACTCAAGATTCTCTTGGGTAATGTTTTTGAAGTCCAACTCAGAAACATTTGAGTCATTCAAAGAATTAGTAACCAAACTGGAATCTCTCTACAAGCTGAAGGTGAGACAGGTATGCTCAGACAATGGGACTGAATTTAAGAATCAGTGGATGGAGGCTTACTGCAAGGAAAAGGGAATTGTGCACCAGTTCACCTCTTCTTACACGCCTCAGATGAATGGTGTTGCTGAGAGAAAGAATAGAAGCTTGATAGAGACAGCACGAACAATGCTAGCAGACTCGAAACTGCCCATCCAATTCTGGAATGAGGCAGTAGCTAATGCATGTTAAACATTAAATCGAGTCCTGGTAGTCAAGCGACATGGCAAGACATGTTACGAATTACTACAACGACGTAAACCTAATCTGGAGTATCTCAAATCATTTGGTGCGCCATGCACACTTCTGAAGAAAACTCAAGAAGGAAAATTTAGCGAGAATACTGATAAGGGATCTTCTTAGGATACAACATACCGAACAAGAGAGTTTACAACAACTCAATGGGTTTAGTAGAAGTGTGGTGTAATGTTGATGTTCAGCGATGTACCACACCCCCTACTGGAAAAGGACCCGTTTACTTTTTCGACTACGATGGATTCTTCAAGTCCTTCAACATCCCTATCTCCCCTTCTGATGACGAGTTAGCTACGCGAATGATGTAAGATATCTTGAATACACCATATCGTGATCCAACATCATCGAGCTCACAGGGAGAATCATCTCATCACTCCGGGGGAGCACTAGAAGACAGTGACTCCTCCTCAGAAGATGAATCTACAGAGGATGACCAGAACACTCAGGAGACACAGGTATCAATTCCTGCAAGTCCACAAACATCTAACAGTGATGCTTCTTCGACTTCAGATCCTCATACTCCTTCTAACTCAGATGTAGAACCAAATGTTCATAATCTTGGCTCTGAGGTAGTTGTTCCTACCACTCCAGGATCACGTCTAAATGTCTATCATCCCCTAGTAAATGTCATTGGGGATGTCAGATCAGGAGTCTAGACCAGAAATCAGCTGTACTCAGCTGATTATGCCTCGATAATGGAAAAAGGATACATTCACGATGGTGCTTATCGGTGTTTTGTCTCGCAGTTTGAGCCAAAATATGTTAGTGAAGCACTGAATGATGAGGCATGGGTGAGTGCTATGCAAGAGGAACTTCTTCAATTCAAGAAGTTAGGTGTACGGACACTGGTAGATAGACCTAAAGGTGCTAAGGTCCTCGGCACCAAATGGGTCTTGAAATGCAAGAAGGATGATCAAGGTGTCATGATCAAGAACAAAGCTCGACTGGTAGTTCAAGGATTTCAACAAGTCGAGGGGATTGATTATAATGAAGTGTTTGCACCGTGGCCAGGATGGAAGCCATCCGTATCTTCCTTGCCTACGCATCATATATGAAGATCAAAGTCTATCAATTAGATGTGAAGAGTGCATTCCTTCATGGTGAAATTAGAGAGATAGTTTATGTCAGTCAACCTAAGGGATTTGAAGATCCTTATCATCGAGACAAAGTTTACAAACTTGACAAGGCCTTATATGGGCTTCATCAAGCTCCTAGAGCCTGGTATGAGAAACTCTCGACTCATCTTGTGAAACACGGCTTTCGCAGGGGACTCATTGACTGCACATTGTTTATCAAAGAAAAAAATGGTGATTACTGCTAGTACAGATATATGTCGATGACATAATCTTTGGTTCAAACAACGAAGAGTTATGCAAAGAATTTGAAGCAATAATGAAGGCAGAGTTCGAGATGAGTGCCATGGGGGAAATGAAATTCTTTCTCGGGTTACAAGTGGATCAAACACATAAAGGGATTTTTCTACATCAAACCAAGTATGTGGGAGACATTCTCAGTCGGTTTGATATGGAGAATGCCTCTGCAGCTGGGACTCCACTTGCTACAAACCATGATATAGCACCTGATGAAAATGGAGATCTGGTAGATGCAACAATGTACCGAGGAATGATGGATCTCTCATGTACCTTACTGCCTCTAGACCTGATATCATGTATGCTACATGTCTATGTTCTAGATATCAGGCTAAACCAAAGGTTAACTATCCGATTGGGGTCAAGAGGATATTTTTTGTTATCTGAAGGGCACACCCACACTTGGGTTGTGGTATCCTCATGATGATGACTTTGAGCTCACGGCGTACAGTGACTCGGATTACGGGGGCTGCAAGATGAATTACAAGTCTACATCAGCAGGGTGTCAATTCTTTGGGAGGAGATTAGTGACCTGGCAATGTAAGAAGCAGACCTCGGTTGCGCTGTCAACCTGTGAAGCCGAATACGTTGCCGCTGCAAGTTGTTGTTCTCAAATCATTAGGATTCAACAGCAAATGCGGGACTACGGTTTAACTTTCTCTTCTACTCCTATTTTTGTTGATAACTCTGTTGCAATTGCAGTAAGTAAAAATCCAGTACAACACCCTAAGACCAAACACATCGGTATAAATTATCATTTTATACGGGACTGCTTTGAAAAGAATTTATTCGATGTGGTAAAAATAAATACGGTTTTTCAACGCGTTGACCTCTATACAAAAGCTTGTGACAAACCACGTTTTCTCTATCTGTTAGAGGTCAACGGCGTTAAAAAGAAAGGTGATGTTATTTCTGATGATGATCATGTGTTGTTCGATACAATTTATTCTATTTTTTATGTTTTTCTTCATTGTTCTATTTTGTTTTAACTTAAATTCATGTTATTATTAAAATCGGTTATGATTTTAGAATTTTAGGGGAGAATAGGTCAGCGAGTAACATTTAAAAAAAAGGAGAAGGAGAGGCTAAGTGACAGAAGGTAGATCGTATCTGTGATACCGATTCAAATACTTTGGAAAATGATAGTACACATGAACAAAATCAAGAGGGACTTTAATATTTAATTTAGAAAAGATGCAAAATTCAAAGTCTAAGTCTGTGTAGTCTGAGCAATATAAAAGGAAATATGATATAAAAATGGTATCTACTAAGGTAACACAATGAAAGTAGACCTAGAGGTTGCTAGACCACAGATGATATGTCGGTAGATTCAACACAATAGATGATTAGACCTGACTGGTGATCTCAAGATCAAATTAAGTTGTTCAACTGACTGTCGGCTCCCATCTTATCACTGGTTAACACAATCAACAATATTCCAATAAGGGGTAACGAGCATGTAAACGCCACAAATGTGTGTGGATGACCATAAATAGATCAAAGCACGAAAAAAACAAATGCTATCAAGCTAATAACTTATGTTGTTCGGTGCATTATGTGCTAAAGAAATTAACGATGCTCTAACAAGAAGATAGGTTATGTGCCTCTCTGCTGTGCGATGGCACTGACCTGAGGATAAGCATAACCTAGATATTCTAGAATTCATTTTTGTTTGCCGCCTCTCTGTTGTGCGATGGCACTGACCTGAGGATTGGCTTCTCTTTGAAAGCTCTGAGAATAGTCTCTTCTTGTCAAAATGACCGTAGACCGCTCAAAAGCTCTTGAGGAATGTTGATTATCATATAAGCGTGGGATCCACAAAATTTGTTGAAATAATTAACCTTAAACTATCACCAATATGCGTCAAAAGTCTGTGTTGGATTTAAGAGGACAAACATACTGACAATCATAGTGGATACAAATTCTTGAAAGTCAAATCAATGTGGGAATCTAATAGTACCAGTATGATTTCCTAAATTTGCTAACAACTCTGGATGAAAACCAAGAAGTGAGCATCAAATGGTTTTGATAACAAGTCCCAAATGATTTGACTTGCTTGTATGATTCCAAAATGTGATTTGGTCAGGAATGGTCAAACTAAATAGAAGCTGCCTATTCCAAAAACGAATCTAGTAGATTTCTATCTTAGGATTTACCTCTCACAAAAAGTTAAAAAAGAAGTTTAATTTTTTGTACTTTAGTTTAATTTTCTATTTATCTTGTCATTTCAGTTAATTGTTGTCGGACTACATCTTGGAATTCAGTAAGGTTTAATTCACCTAAAAGGGTCATGTTGAGATGACCACATGTGTTTCAAAAGATAAATGGGTCACGTCTGAGGTGACAAAGTGTTTAAAATGATCACGTCTAAGGTGATCAAAAGTTTTTCAAGATAAAAGGATCATGTCTGAGATGATCAAATGTGTATAATGTTGATTCTAAAGCTTAAAAAAGGTTTTAAATGGCAAATGGTAAGGAATGCAGAAAATTTCATAAGTATGACCCATTCGCACGAATGGACCATGAATATGGACTTATCATGCAAATGGGAGCTATTCGTACGAATGAACATGAGTATGGACATTTACCGAATGGCCTATACGAATGACCCAGTCGGATGTTTAAGAGCGAACGAATGAGTAAGTCGCACAACTGAACTCCAGTCGGACAACTTAGGGGGCTAACTGAACCAATCGCACGATTGAGGCCCATTCACCCGAATGAAATGTGCGTATTAGCCTAGTCGTATGATTGAATTTAGGTTGAGTATAAATAGAGGGTGAATCGGTCGCAGAGTCTAATCACTCCAAAATTTGCCCTAATTCGCACGACTAACGTTACTCTGCCCAAATTTCGTTTGATCACCATTTGAGCCTTGAAGACTATTGTTTGGTGTGTACTGACGACTTCTATTGAATTACAGGTAATTTGCGGTGCAGAACCATTGTTGTACCACTCACATTGCTACAGAATCTGGACATCGACCCTTAGAAAAACCGTAACAATTGTGTTCAAATAACCTAACTAAACGATGTAAACAGATGAAATTAAAGATGTTAGGTGATATTAAGTATTGCGAGTCTAATGAACCAGATCACAAAGTCTAAAACTAAAAATGGGAAAAATTGAATTGAATTGAACAGTCGAACAACATGCGAATGGACAGGTTGATGAACCTCAGTCGCACGACTGATGTGTGCGACTAGCTAAACCGCACGACTGAACGATGCGTATGAGTTCAGTCACACGACTGGGTAACCGCATGAGTTTACATACGCATGAGTCTAGTAGCACATTCAGTCGTACGTATGGTTAATTCGCACGACTGGAGTTCAGTCGCACTGCTAATGCACACACTTGATCACAGTCGCACAACCTCATTCGCATGACAGAAAAGAAGGTTTTTCAAGTGCTAGTGATTCAAGACATTCTTAGCCAATGGATACTAATGTTTACTTTCACTGTGTAACAGATGGCGAGTCGATGGACAATGAGTAGGAAGCACAACTTATGTGCTCATCTAGATCTGACCTCAAGAAATGCATTAGACTTTTCTTGCATTATTACCTTTCTACGGAGATCAAGAATTGCGAATGCTATATGTGCTCCATGTACTCCATATCGTTTTATACAGCAGGCCTTCTGGGAAGGTGCAGTAGTTGACCGATCTTGAGCCTCATTGTATCAGGAGTACTATCTTTGGAGAGGCGATTGAGATCACAGAGGAAGATCTCAAGATTGTGCTGCAGTTGGGGGAAGATGCTGACTGTCCTACTAGACTATACCCCCTTACTGTCAGAGGATGTTTTCTTCGAGCTAAGTACTCTAGGGACATCAATGCAGGGGTGCTCAACAAGAGCAACCTGTGCCCCCAGTTCAAGTACCTTGCTCACGTACTACTGAACTGCATAGCGTCCAGGATGGGAGGATTTGATGAGTTGTCAGATCATATCCAGAATTCCTATGTAGCGTTGGTGCTAAACCATCCGTTCAGCTTCTCCAGTATGAGTTTCTCCTACTTAGTGGAGAACATTGAGGGGAAAGGGAAGGAGGGCTTCTGCATGTACCCCCGATTCATGCCGATGATTATAGACCAGAAGCTCCCTTCACGCCGAAGGAGAAGGAAGATGCAGTAGTGCTTGAGGTGATGGATGATACCACCTTAGGCAGATGAAGGTGTACAGGGGGAGCAGGTGAAACCATCTGTCAGGAGACTCTTCAGGCATCTGGCCCGTGAGGACTATGTTATGCCAGCTCGGAGGAAGTGGCGTCACGATGATAGTGATTCTAATGTTGAGCAGATTGCTCTACCCTCCGATGACTCTGATGATGATGATTGCAGGGATGCTGGAGATGCCATGCCCGTTTCACCGAGGGGCACAACGACTAATAGTACACCTCCAGTATCTTCCCCCACTGGAGATTCAGCAGAGTCGGCTGGGTTTCACCAGGATTTTATGCCTGGTGAGGATGATGAGGAGCCACTGACTAAGACTGTGGGAAGCAAAGTTGTTCCCACAGAACAAGGACTCCGGGCGGTTAATGAACGCTCCAGTGGATCGGGAGAGACTGCCGCTGACCCGACCTATGCTCCAGAGCCGTCCAGCCGTGTTCTAGGGGGAGCATCCTCCTCGACAGGATCGAGGAAGAAAAGGATGGCTCAGCCCCACAGCATGAAGAAAAAGAAGCACAGACACACCTACATCACCACCACAGCCACCACCACGGCCACCTCCACACTACCACTACATTCCACACCCTACCACGGTGACCACACCACCCACCACTACATATATCCCATCTACCACCATATCATTCACACTACATCACCACCATTATCATAGACCCCACCCAATCTTCACCACTACCAACCACTACTACCACTAGCCACCAAGCAGGACCTTCATCACATCCCACCCACCTATCCGGATCACTTCTACCTCCCATTGAGGTAGAGGAACAGCTATCAGTGTTGAACCGTATGGTGATGCATCTGTTAGCAGCCAATGACGAGAAGAGTGCGCAGATTCGTCAGCTGGCAGATCTCACAACTGCACAGTCCCAGCAATCTCTCAGCAGGCTCAGCTGATTGAGCAGCAGGCATAGAAAATGGCTGCTCAGAGCGAAGAGATTGCCCAACTCCAAGAGCATAGAGTCATATCAGCAAAGAAGATTGAGGAGTTGGAGGATGCTAAAAAGTCTATCATGCTCAGCTTAAGGAACTAAAGTTGAGCCTCTGAAGATAAAGGAAGGAAATGATGATGAGGGTGAAGATGATGATGAGGATGAAGACGAAGAGAGAGATGATGAGAAGGGATGAGGAAGAAAGAATAGAGGCCAGGCAGGAGGATGATGATGATGAAGAGAGAGAGATGCAGCTGCATTACCCTCAGCTCAGTGTCAAGAAAGAAGATCAAGAGAAATCAAGACCAACGAGCTTCCTCTTCTACCCACCAAGTGATGATCCAGTGATTCAAGATAAAAGTAATGATTAGATGATTATGTATTTGATAGCCTTTGTACTTGAATCATGTATTAAACTTATGCATTTGATGTTTATATTAAGATTAATGTATTTCTGTCTTGATTATTAACTAATGTTTGACGTGTTACATGTTTACAACAAGCAGGTCCAAACTTTCAAAGGGACAAATTTGATGTTGCTCCCCTTCAGCAAATCAAGACGCAATTGACTATGATTCTTGATCTGTAAGGGATCGTCAGGAGATTTGTGAGCTATACCCTGAAGAAGGGGAAATAATTCATGATCTTTCAAATGAGCAACTGGCTGAAATGTTCAAGCTGAACCCAGATGAGATCATAAGGATGCTCCAACTTATGAGTCTATCAGTGAAGAAGAGCTAAATGACATTGATGAGATAGAGATAGAAGACATCACAGCAGAGCACTATCCTTAGTACGCTGACAATGAGGGAAATGTGGTCCCCAATCTGGGTGAATCCCTAGTCAGTGATACATTTGAGGTATTGGATCAGATGGAGCAGGAGTCTGAGAAGATTGAAGGAAAAGCCCAAGCCTCAACCGACATCAGAAAGGCAGAATGGCCTGCTTGTTTCGAAGAAATCCGAGCCCAAGCACAGCTCCTAAACAGAATGTCTACACCAAACCCTACAGAGTGAGAAACATCATAAGGTGTCAGGCAAGATTATTGCGTGGGCACATTTCGAGGATCTAAATGTTTATGCAAAAGAGGGAAAAGGCATAGAGTACTTTAGATTTCCACATGATCTAAAGACTCTACCTGGTTTTGAGCTCAACCAGCTGGCTAAATTGAAGTTACTATATGCTGATCCAAGGAAGATGTCAGGCTGGTTTGAGGCTGCCCTAAAGAAAGAGTACCACACCAGGTGGGTCAACTTCAAACCTCAACAACTACGAGGTATATCAGACGATCTGAAGTTGACTCCATCACTATTAAGCCCAAGATAGTGCTGAAGTGGAGTCCCCCAAGAACAATGTATAGAATCCCTCTCAGGGAAATGCCACAAGACTTCACTCCACACTTTAAGTGGTGGTACTATGATTGGAGAACCGGGGAGGCGGTCATAGTTCTAAATAGAGAGGGACAAATGGATACCATCAGGGTGTTTGACCCAATGTGGCTCACTAAGTTGTCTGATAATGATGTCTACACATTATACAAGTGGCCACTATTCTATGACCTGCAAGATATTGTACAAGCCCTCCAATTCCAAAATGTCATAAGACTCTACTTTCCGTTCGAGATGCATCCAGGAGTCACAAGAGAGGAAAAGTACAAGAAGTATGAAGAGGTGATGCAAAAGGTAAGACATTAGATAGATCTAGGTCCAAGGGGGAGTTTGTTGATACATATATGTACCTAGATCCTGATCTGAATGTAATATGTCTTACACTTATGTAACTATTGGGTACTTAATGAAATACAAATATTTGATTGTGTTTATAATGTTTAAATATTTCATTAATGAGTTGATTAACGCATATTGACGTAATTATAGAGGTTTGTGATTGTTTGAAGTGTTATGCATAATGTTATAATGTTAAATACACTCAAACTTGGTGAAGTGAAGTTCTCATGTGTCCGAATGGCCATGCGACTAAGTGTTCATGCGCCTAAATAGTCTATACGCCTGAACAACTTCATGCGTCTAACTCAGTCGCACGACTGAAAGCTCCGTCGTGCGAATGGATCAAACGCATGCATGGATCAATCGCACGACTGAACCATGATAATGGTTCAGTCGCCCGAATGAGCAACCTTAACCTATAATACCTCTTAATTCATGGAAAAATGTAACAATTAAGGAGCATTCATTCGTATTCAATTCAAGACGTACCCTAGCCGTCTAGAAGCTCCAAGTTCGTACTCCAAGTTCACAGAACGCTGCTGATCGATTCCCAATCGATTTTTCATGTTAGATACAATATCTTATTGTTTCTACGTACGTTCTCACTGATTGATCACCAATCAAATAGGATTACGCACTATTTTGTTTGGTCTACACATTAATTAGTTTGTATTTCGTTTGAATACAAGATCCTAACATTATTTTAATTGTGGCATATAGAGTCGTTCTGAGTAACTATTGACTGTGATCCTGGTTTGTTCACACGCCTCGCGGTAAGACTCCGCACGTGGGTTTTGAGGGTGTGACAGATTGGTATCAGAGCCATTGGTTATAGGGAACTAGGTTGCATACACACTAGACTATAACCGCACACAGTTAGTTAGTTACTTGTGCCTTATTCTCATCTACTATATACTCATTGGCATACACGTCACATTCTCTATAGCATGGCATCGTCATCGAGAGCTCCGGGTAAGCGACCCGAGTCACCTTCATGATATGAATCCCCACCTCCCGCACCTGTACCTGACAATGGACTCGATTGGCCCCGACTAGGTTATCCTCGAAGGGAGATTGACTGGGATCAACCTTTTGCACTGGAGCGTGACCCTCCACGAGACTAGAGTTTTTGTCCTAGATTTGTTGATCATATTTTGTATAGGGAACGCGTACCTGTCCCGAGGCCCAGGACTAGGAACAACGCCGATCAACAATGCCTTCACTCCTAAGGACGGTGCAGTCCAACGACCAACTGATTGTTGCACTGGTGGCTGCACTGGACACTGAGCAGCATCGAGTCAGACAGCTCACGGGTGATGTCTGTACACTGCAGCATGAGGTGTATAACTGAGACATGAAATGGATGAACTCGAGGAGCAACACGGGAAGACCCTAAACGGGTGTCACCATATGGAAGATGGTCTTATAGCACTCAGAGGGCGCGTGACTGCTCGTGAACAGCGGGACACAATAGCCGATAATAGGATTGCTATCTTAGAAGCTATTAGGATTAGTGATCTGCGTTTGATTGATTAGAGAGTATTGCAGCGGAAATCAAACAATGAATTAGACAATTCACAAGAACACAATTGATATTCAATATAAAAGTAAACAGTTATAGAGAGAGAATTCTACGAATGATATTTCATTCAATATGAGCTTTCGTGGTAACAGAATGTCACACGTACAATTAGGTCAACATCTCTTATATAGGAGATGTGACGTCTGCTGAAGTCACTTGATAGTGACATCTAACAGAATTATTCAAACTACTGATAGTTAACACAACTACTGAAGATGTCAAAACAGCTGACATCTTCTTACAAAAATACTAAGTGTTAACTATCACTACAACAACTGAAAAGAACTATTGAAACTACAACGATTGAAGAACATGCTCTTCAGTCGATTTACAAGTACTGAAATAGAAAAGAAAACTACTGAAAGGAAACCATCACAACAACTGAAGAATGCTTCTTCAGCTGTTGTAATAAACTCTGAAGGCATAAGTACTTGTACTTGAACATCAGCTATTGTCATCAACTGATGTCTTCAGCTGTTGTCTTCAATCTTTGTACTTCGGGTTTTGAAGTCTTCAGCACTTTAGTCTTTAGTTGTTGATCTTCAGACTTTGGTCTTCAGCTTTTGAAGTCTTCAGTACTTTAGTCTTCAGCTTTTGAAGTCTTCAGTACTTTAGTCTTCAGCTGTTGAAGTCTTCAGTACTATGTTCTTCAGTTGTTGCTCTTCAGACTTTGTCAAACAACTGATCAAGTCTTCAGCAGTTGTTGTAATGTCTGTGGGACTTAGAGGTCTTTCTGATCAGGCTCATTGGTTCTTTTGGTCCAACAAACTCCCCCTGAACCAATGCAGCCAAAACCTCTAAACTTATTGAAGATGTCCCACTTATTATGGTAGAAAGATTGGTCTTTTTGTCTTCTAGATCAGCTCAGAAGTGACCCTTGTAAGCACAGGCCTGGGACGAAGTCTCAATGATCTGTTTGGCAAAGGATGAATGGGAACTCTGTCTTGGGAACTGGACACAGAGCTGTTAACCCATCCATGAGATCTACTTCCCAACTATGAGTCTATATAACTCCCTTGTATAGGCCTCAAGGAAGGTTATTTGTTCCTCCATGGTAAGCTCTTCTGCTCCTCTTTCAAAAAGTGATTCTGGCCCATAATACTCAGATAGGTATTTGACCTGCTTCCCATTTTTGAGTTCCACAGTTGTTATTACTCTATAAGCAAATTCATCTGGGTGATTACCCTCTAAGAACAACTGGAGCTCATTCTTTCTAACTTCCTCAAGCCTCTTATATACTAACCCATTTTTCACCATTTTATTCTCCAGCATCTTTTGTGGGGTCAGTTTAGCTTTATAGGCTTTCTTGAAGTCATCTAGGATTCCCAGGGTGATACTACAAAGACCAGTGAGATCACTTCATCTACAATCTTCTTTACTTGGCCAATGTATCTCTGTGGTATGTTTTTCTTTTGAATCCTATGAGACACCCTGGGATCAGGCAAATCCTCACTCTCTCCTTTTGATATTGAAATGTATGTTTAAGAGTGTATACTGAGAGCATGCTTCTTCATGTTGATGATTGAAGATGTGGCAGCATATGCTTTGTCACTCTCTTCTCACAGTTCCTCATCATGTTGTTTGTGAAGCTCTTCTTTTTCTAACTTCACTTTCACGGTTTGCCTTTGAGACTCAGGAGTAACTGTTGGAGGGTGACTTGTGGCCTTAAGCATTGTATAATAGCTGAGATTGGTAGCCTGTCTTCATCTTCATCATTATCTTCTTCATCTTCTTCTAGCCTCAGTACCCTTCTCTTCCTCTTCTGGGGTACATCATCGCTATTGGTTTTGAGGGTAAGGGAATTGGTTTGGTAGGTTGTGGTTGTGGTGGTTTTGTTGTGGGAATTTTGACAGGATGTTCTAGCATTTTGGATGAGTGTGGCTTTAGATTGCTTGACTAGTTCGTCCTGCTCCCAGCACCAGCTTCATTTAAGGCTTCAATAACCAATCCTTTGGTATATACTTCAGACGAACAGATCTTGGTGGTTATTGCCAAGATACCGTCCCTGGACCTTGCCTTGATTTCAATCAATGATCTACCAAGATACTTAGCTATGACCTGATCATGATTTCCAGCCTTTCCTTTTCCAACACATCATAACTTGCCATCTAGCTTGGATTTCTTCAATCTCTAGTCTTCTGATTTCTGAGTCAAGTTTTTCAGTGTCATGACCTTGCCTAAACAACTAATCAATGATGTTATCCATTGATCGGCTGTGTTCGGCATCAGCCTCCTTCACCATTGTCTCCAAGTCAGTCTCCTTTTCATTCTTCCTTTTCTTGTATGTGACATGAAAGTCTTTAGTACTTTCAGTCACTTTCTCCATGTCAGCTTCCTTTTCCTTCTCCTTCTTAGTCTCTTTCCTATGTGCAATCCTCTTTATTTTTGCTTTCACTGACAGAATCTCCCCCTTTTTGGTTGCATTGGTTGCAAGGGTTTGATTGTCAGAAAGCCTTTTGCTCACAACATCCTCTCAAGGTTGTATAACTGAGGGAAGCCTCTCATCAAGGTTTTAATCACTATATCAGTGATAATTGGTGTGATGAGAGGTAAGGAATGTTGAAAGATAGTAGCTATTTGCTCAGGGGATTCTATCCCTGAGAAATAGTGCCAGAAGCAGAGGCAGGTGGCTGAGTGTTTTTGAGTGGCTCTGTGTATGGGAGACCTTCAGAGGAGGTTCTATCTGTGGGTTAAGGGGTAGATGGTCTTTGATCCTGAGAAATTTTGGCAAGCAGCTCTTTGAGTCTGCTCACCTCATCCTCGAGGATGGTGTTTTGAGCTAAAACATCATAAAAGAAGCCCAGGTCATCATCAGTGTTTACTGAATCACCTAACCTCCTGATAGAATTAGGATGAACATGCTCTTAGTGTAGATCAGTAGAAGCATGTGCCCCTGGTCATGGTACTAGGGACTTCCTGCCTCAGGACCATGTCCTTCATCAGCAGTTGCCTCTGGTGAGGTCTTATGAAAGTTACCAACTTCAGCCTGATCATATGCTGAATCAGGAGAAGTAGCAGCCTCACGAGAAGTTCCAATTTCCTTTTCTACACTTGGTGATGGAACATTGTAACCCCTGTGCTGTGGTTATCAGAAGCATTGTGGTCCTCCCCCTCAATGGTTGAGGTATTGCCCAGTTGTAATTTGGTTTCTGGGGAGGGGGTGAGGAGTGCAACTGACTCAGCACTTGTGCAACAATAAGTGTAGGACTTGGAGGGGCGGTTGCATTGGAGATTGGGTAGAAGCAGATTGCACCCGGGGTGAGTGGTGCACTTCAATGGTAACCCTCTCAATTGAGATAGGTTCGAGCATGTGGGATCCCCAATATTTGCAACAGGACCTGTTGAGAGGATACATGTGCGGCTTTGGCAGTTTGAGTCTTTGACATAACTGGGGGGTTTAAACCAGTATGTGTGACCTGTGTTTGTGGTTCAGGGGCATCCTCAGGGGACTCATCTACCTGAGTAGCCGTTTTTGGCTTTTTGGATTTGTGTTTGGTGGGGACTTTGGATTTGGAGGTGGTGGCTGTGGGTTCTAGCTGCGTGGGTTTTCGCAGCTTGGCAGCCTGTTTGAGTGATTGGTCTGAGTTGTGCCTGGAGTATACCTCAGGCAATACAGCCATGGCAAGGACTGCAAGGCCAACAAGTCCCTCAGCTTTTAGTTGGTTCTCTATAATGGCCATGATGAACCGAGGATATAATATCCATCGGTTAGCAATAGTTTTGAGGCCATATCCTTAAGTTGAAGAAAAATTATTTCAGAAAAATTTAAGTTTTGTTGCTCAAGGATAGAGAAGAATACCTGCTGCCACATGGTCGACATTTGATCCCAAGAAGAAGTCTAAGGAGCTAAGCAAACATTCACCATATGAAAAATAAGGCGTTCTGCATCATGGAAATGCTTCTTCAGGATGGTAGAGGCACTGAGGTTACCCTGGTATCCATATTGATCAGTGGTGCCCTTTGGATACCCAGCGGGGAAAGTGGCATCATCCAGTTGTAGGGTTTGGCGAAGGATTGTCGGAGTGATGACCACCTGTCGGTTGTTGACGAACGACTGGAGAAAGTCGGTGTTATCTCCCCAGTGATGAGGGTGACGTTCGTCCAGAACTGATGGAGGGATTCGGCATGAATGGTTGGATTTAGAAGGAAAGCCGTTTTGTAGGGAGAATGGACCATTAGATCAATGGCATTATCGAACTTTGTCTAGAATGGTGATTTGGTAAGGTAGGCAACACTGTGTCGTGGTTTAAGCTTCATGGTCACCATTAATGGGAGAGAAGATTTGGAGGTTTTGAACGTTAGGTTTGGAGATAATGAAGCTCTGTAAGATTAGGTATTTATAGGGTCAGGGTAGAAAACAACTGAAAGGTAGACTGTTGAACGAATGAAGTGTTGGTTTTAGGCATCAGCAGTTATAAAACTACTGAAAACCATGGTTTTGGCTTCAGATGTTTGAAAACAACTGAAGACTTGGTTATAGTCATCAGTAGTTGTGAAACTACTGAACACCTTGGTTGTCTCTTCAGGTGTTGTAAACAACTGATAACTTGGTTTTAGACATCAGTAGTTGTAGAACTACTAAAGACATGGTTTTGTCATCAGTTGTTGTAAAAGCTGAGGATGTGGTGTTAGTCATCAGTAGTGTAAGACTACTGAGGACATGGTTTTGTCATCAGCTATTTAGGGTGAAACAGCAGTTGTAGAAACAAATGAAGAGAAAGTTCTCATCAGTAGTTTTGTCAATTCTTAGCTTTGCAGATGTTTCATACTATCCTCAACACTTACTCATCAGTCTTTTTGCTGTTTTCAGTTGTTCATAGGACATCAGTACTTGATCTGTTTTTACTGATATCAGTAGTTATAACTACATCAGTAGTTGTAACTTGATCAGTTGTTTTAACAGAATCAGTACTATATGTGATATGGTTACTAATGATCATCAGTACTTAGTTACTGAGATCATCAGTAGTTATCACTTATTCTAGCTGCAGCATACCAAGCCTTAACACTAGGTTTTGGAAAGTTGAACTATCCAAAGGCTTAGTAAAATATCTGCAAGCTCATTAGCACTAGGCACAAACTTTGGATCAATCAGACCTTTTTCAAAAAGTCCCTAATAAAATGATGTCTGATCTCTATATCTTTGGTCCTAGAGTGCTGATTGGATTTTTGACAATGCACAGAGTTGAAGCACTATCCATTAATAATGGATTCTTAGTCTCTGTAATGCCATAATCCAAAAGTTGGTTCTGAAGCCAGAGTACCTGAGAAGTACAACTTTCAGCTGCCATGTACTCTGCTTTAGCAGTAGATGTAGCAACAGATGTTTGTTCTCAACTCTGCCAGAAATCAAATAGTTGCCTAGGAATTGACATCCACCAGAAGTTGACTTTCTGGTTAACTTACACCCTGCATAGTCCCTGTCTGAAAAAGCAACTAATTTGCAAGAGTGTCCAGTGGAATACCATAAAAACCTAGAGATTGTGTACCTTGCAAATATCTAAAGATTCTTGACTGCAATCAAATGAGACTTTTAGGAGCAGCCTAAAATCTAGCACAAACAGAAGTTGTAAACATGATATCTGGTCTAGAAGCTGTTAAGTACATCAAGGACCCAATCATACATCTGTAAAGTGTTTCATCAACAGCTTTACCTTTCTGATCTACATCCAGTTGTGTGGTGTTGCACATGGGAGTAGAACAGGGCTTACAATTTTGTAAATCAAACTTATTCAAAAGATCTTTTGTATATTTTGACTGATGAATAAGATTTCCTTCAGCCTTTTGTTTGATTGCAATCCTAGAAAGAACTGTAATTCTCCCATTGCACTTATTTCAAACCTTTGATTCATTAAACATGTAAAATCATCACACAACTGGGGATCAGAGGATGCAAAAATAAATCATCAACATAAATTTGAACAAGTAGCTTATGCTGATCCACCTTCTTAATAAACAAAGTTTTATCTATGGAGCCTCTAGTGAAATTATTTTTAAGAAGAAAATTTGAAAGTGTTTCATACCAGGCTCTAGGAGCTTGCTTCAACCCATAAAGAGCCTTATCAAGTTTATACACCCAATTAGGATGTTTATTATCCTCAAAACCTGGTGGTTGACACACATAAACCTCCTCTTTTATTTTACCATATAAAAATGCACTTTTGACATCCATTTGAAAAACTTTAAGATTGTGGAATGTACACAGAGGCTAAGAACAATCTAATTGCCTCTAGTCTGGCTACAGGGGCAAAGGTTTCATCATAATCAATACCTTTTCTTGTGAAAACCCTTGTACAACCAGTCTAGCCTTGTTCTTAACAATAAGCCCATTTTCGTCAGTTTTATTCCTAAACACCCATTTAGTGCCTATTGCACACTTACCTGGGGGTAGAGGAACCAGTTCCCACACTTGCTCTTTCTTGAACTGAAGTAGCAAGCTGCATGGCTTCAACCCATCCATTGTCTCTCAAAGCAACATGATAGTTCTTTGGCTCTAGCTGACTGATGAAGAGAGCATAGAAACAGAAGTTAGACAATTGACTTCTTGTTGAAACTCCAGCATTGATATCACCAATGATTTGAGACATTGGGTGATTCTTCAGCTCTTGATAAACAATGAGATCTGTGCAAGTGTTTGTAGAACCTTCAGCAGCAGCAGATGGTGATGCAGACTCTTGAAACCAAGAATTAGATGGTAAATCAAAAGATGTAGAGGAATCGATATCTCATAGCATTGTTATGGATGGAACTGCTGAAGCTACAGGAACATCAAGTTTAGCAGACTCAGGCAGTTGATCACTAAACTTGAATAGGTGAGTATTGATATTATCATCATCATCAATACCACCAGGTGGAAGACATGCTGCAGAAGATGATTTATCCACATGATCTGCAACAGCTGGAGGTTGATAAGGAACATATTGCAGTATGTCCAGATCAACAACTCCATAGGGTTTTGTGGAATCTTGTCCTTTGGAGATTCATTAAACTTCACATGCAGAGTTTCTTCAACTATCTTTGTTCTGCTGTTGAAGACTCTGTATGCCTTGCAAGTAGATGAATAACCAACAAAATACCCTGCATCCACCTTAGGATCAAATTTGTGGAGTTGATCCTTTGTGTTGAGAATGAAACAGGACACCCAAAGGCTCTGAAAAATGAAATTAGAGGAGCCAAGTGATGTAGAACTTCATATGGTCTTCATCAACCTCTATTTACTAAGGCTCTATTCTGCACATAGCAAGCTGTATTAACAGCTTCAGCCAAAAGGTTAGTGGCAAACCAGAGTCAGCCAACATAGACCTTGCAGCTTCAATTAGGGTCCTGTTCTTTCTCTCCACTACTCCATTTTGTTCTGGAGTCTTGGGATGGTAAACTGCCTTTTGATTCCCTTTGAAGATAAAATCATCAAGTGTATGGTTTTTGAATTCAGTTCCATTGTCACTCCTTATACACTTGACTGATAGGAAATTGCTTCTCAACATACAACACAAAGTTTATAATCTTCTGAGCAACCTCATCCATTGAATGCAGAAAGAAAGTCCATACAATCTGGAGTAATCATCCACAATTACCAGATAGTATTTCTTCTTTGCCATGCTCATCACTCTCACAGGACCAAATAGATCCATGTGCAGTAACTGCAAGCAGGCATTGGACTTAGGTTCTTCAATAGGAGGGAATGAGACTTTGTGTTGTTTTCCTTTTAAACAAGCAGTGCAGGTTTCATCACAGTGGAACTCCTTTATTGTAAACCTCTCACTAAACTATTGTGGATTAGCTGATTCATGTTTTTGATATTAACATGACCCAGCCTTTGTGCCACAGTTTAGATTCCTGAGGAGAGGCTTTGGAAAATAGGCAAGGATGGCCTTTGAGAGCTATTTTCTTGGAAAGATCTAAGGCATACACTCTTCCTGTCCTGTTGGCCCTCAGGAGAGTGTGATCATCCAACACCTTATCAATCAAATTCAGAACTTTGGATGACAGAATCCTGCAGTTCTGACTGGTGAAAAGAGCAACATGACCTTTATCACACATTTGACTGACACTCAAGAGATTGTATTTGAGATTTTCCACATGATTAACATCATCAAACTTTATTTCCCCATTGGAGACAAAGCCTTTGCCAATGATGTACCCTTAGCATCATTGCCAAAAGAACAAACCCCTTCTTTCCTTAATAGTAGTCATGAAGAAGAGAGTTGTTCCCTGTCATATGCATAGATCCTCCACTGTCTACATACCAGATGCTACTTTGGCATGCTGAAGAACCCTGCAATCATAAACAATTAGTTATTTTTGAGACCCAAACCTTTTTGGTTTTGGGTCTATTCACATCAACAAATGGTAAACTAACAGATTTTCTATGAATAACAGCCTGAGGGGATGGAGATGGTGAAGAAGAAGAATCCTTTGGCATGGATTTTCTTCTCTGTGGTTTCAGCACAGGAGCATCTAATTGGTTGACTCTCCCCAATAGAGTTGAACCATCATAACAAGTTGTGTCTGATTTTGTGATAAAGCCTTCAGCTTATCAAACACATTAGTGCTTGAAATTGATGGATTCCTGTGTTGTACCATCTCCCTTTGAGCAACCTCAGTTGTTGCCTGATTAACCCCTTGCTTTTTAGATTTCTTTTTGGATTTTGGGTCACAGGTTTTGATGTTGCTGGTACAAATTGGTTTCAAACTCAGTTTTCATTTTATCCATTTTCTTTTTAATGTTCTCATTATGTTTGAGTTTGGAGCCCTTTTTATACCAGCAATCATCGGTAAGATGATTGAATAAGCCATATATTTCACATGGCTTTTTCTTCATCTTAAGTTGATCATCTGCTGAAGAAGATGAAACTACTGAAGACTTATTCTTCAGCAGTTTGCTATCAACTAGCAGTTTTCTTCCCTTTAGTACATGCAGTAGTTTGGGTTTGTTCTGCAGGTGTTATGACATGCTCTTTAGTACTTTCAGTACTTTGTGAAATACACCTGGAGTGATCAACTTTTTGATCATGTGAGTGTCAGCATTTGAACCATCAACATCAGCTGATAGGTTCTGAGAGGAATTAATGCTGACTTCAACCTTGATGGTGCTGTATCAGATAGTAGATCACATGATGAAAATGATTGGTTATTGCTTTCTCCATCAGATTTTACCTCTGCTCTGGGAGTAAAATCTGTAGGAGGAGCAGTGTGATTATAACCAATGCCAAACTTCACATTGGAAGCAGACTGCTTACTAAGAAGCATTTCAAACCCTTGCAAGAATGTACCCATCGATCACACTCTACCTGGGTAGTTGCAAGTGTTTCTTTGAGGTCTCTGTACTTCTCTAGAAGTACCTATTCCCTAGCCTTATCATCAGTGATTTACATTTAAGTTTGTAAATCTCATCATTCTTATCATTAAGCACAGACTCAAATTCAGCTTTTCTTTTGGATATTATTTGTTCTAGCTCAATGTTCTTGTTAATTAAAGCTACATTTGCTTCTCTAATAGATGCAAATGCGGCTATGCATGTTTCAGAACATAGCTTGGCTTTGGCCTCAGAGGATACCTGTGATACCTGTGGTGTGGAGGCATTAGAGGATGAGGTATCAGCATACTCCAGAGCCATAAGAGCAAGATTTCCAAAAGGACTGTCACCACCATGTTGACCAGCACCAAAGAACAGTTGTTCATGACCAGACATATCATCTTGTAAACTGCTCCAGTCAACAACTCTGGGGTGAAAAAGCTATGTGTTGAGGTTGAGATTGTTGATGAGATTGGGAAGATTGAGGTTCAGGTAATGCTTGTGGTTTTTGTGCCATAGGAGCTTGAACCGGATTTCGCTGAGGCATGTAATAGCAGGATATGGATATGACATTGGACCCTGAGGGACAAAGTATGCAGGAGATATAGGGTGTGAATGATGACCAGAACTTGCAGGATGTTGCCCTCTATTGTGTGGACTAGTGCTTGGAAAGTCACAAAGGTGTAGAGGAGTTAGATCCAGTTGATCTACACTCTGTTGCAAAGTGTCCAAGCCTTTGGCATTTGTGACACACAACTTACTCTTGTCAAAACCAACTTTGGTTTTGCCAGAGAGTCCAGGAAATTTCCTGCGAGTTCTCTTGTAGAACTTTTGAGATCTGATATTAACTAAGGCCATTTGGCTTAGAATATCCATCTCTTCTAAATCATCATCAGCAATACCCTTCAGATCATCCATGATGAAGCATAAATTGTCACTATTACAACTTGATTGACTACCAACACCAACAAATGCATGATCAGAATTGTTTGAAGAGAAATCTATATGCTTATCATAATTGCTTTCAGATGCAGCATATTTTGACTCATGACCAACCAAGGCAGTGTTCCCTGGTACAAAGTCACCAGTGAGCTTTCCTGATGATGCCAGTTTCCTTTTCTGCTCTATCTCTCTCTCGAATCTAAGCAGTTTCCGATGAAGTTGGGTGAGAGATAGGCTATCCAGATTTGCACTGGAGCGTAGGACAATAGTGTATATGTCCCATCTCTCAGGCAGTGATCTGAGGAATCTGTTATTCATCTGGCTATTGGTGTATTCCTGTTTGACCATTT
>CM046442.1:41318767-41421267 GCA_025506515.1 Flaveria trinervia
AGGCTACATCAGCAGTTCGACAAGTGCTGAAGACTTGAACAGCTGAAGATCAAGTACTGAAGACTTCAACAGCTGAACACTAAAGTGCTGAAGCTCAACAGCTGAAGAACACAAGTGCTGAAGCTGAAGACCAAGTACTGAAGTACAACAGCTGAAGAGTCTACAAGTGCTGAAGATCAACAACTGGTGTACAAAGTCTGAAGACAAAGACTGAAGACATCAGCTGATGACATCTACTGAAGACATCAGCTGATGAAACGTCTAAAGTTCAAGTCTGAAGACCAAGTACTGAAGTTTCAGTAGTTTGTCACAACAGCTGAGGAGTACTTCTTCAGTAGTTGTGATATCAGTAGTTTTATGTTTTTACTTTCAGTAGTTTTGTAAAACGACTGAAGAGCTTGTTCTTCAGTCGTTGTAGTGTCAGTAGTTTTATGTTTTTCAGTAGTTGTAGTAACTGATAACACTTAGTATTTTTGTAAGAAGATGTCAGCTGTTTTGACATCTTCAGTAGTTGTGTTTCAGTTGGAATAATACTGTTAGATGTCACTATCAAGTGACATCAGTAGACGTCACATCTCTTATATAAGAGGTGTCGACCTAATTGTAAGGGTGACATTCCGTTACCACGAAAGCGAATATTGAATGAAATATATCTGCAGAATTCTCTCTATCTATAACCGTTTTTGTTCTTCATTGAATATCTTTCCGTCTTGTGAATTGGCTAATTCATTGTTAGAATTCCACTGCTATACTCTCTAATCAATCAAACGTAGATCAGTGATCCTAACGGGATATTATTTACTTGTCTACTCTTAGTGTTCATCAAGGTCTCAGGTGGTGGTGGAACAACTTTGTAACCCAAACCCTCCCCGTTGTTTCTTTCCCTCACTAAGTGTTGGACTATGTGTGATGAACTTGTCCAACTGTGCAGTTTTTGTTTTAATGAGTTTATTTCTACTTCTAAAACTGCCTTTTGCTTCTTAGTGTCTTCTAGGGAGTTTAGATCGTACCTAATGTCATTAGCCTGGTTAAATGCAACTACTTCGGTTTCCCAAAGCTGTTTAGTCAAAAGGTCTATCTTTTCTTTGTAACTATGCTCATTTTGTTTTAATACTCTATTAGCCTCAGTGCACAGTTGCAAATTTTTACTAAGTTATCATTATGATCTAATAACCTAGCAAATTTCTCATCTATGCTATTTCTAAACGTATTACAATGAGAACAAGCATGATTATCAACATTTGGTCAGTGGTACTTACCTGAGTTGGTTCAGAAGAGTTAGTCATCAACGCAGCATCAGATGTCTCTGGTTCTGGTGATTCTGTCTTTTCTGTCTTTGCTGTGGTAGTCTCCTCTTTAGGCTTGTAGCTGACCTCAGTTGCAGTTGTCTCTTCAATATTTGACATCGCTATCTCAACTGCTAGATCTCCTTCACTCGCGGAATCATCGTCAATGTCTTCTACACTTGCAGTGTTTGATTCCCCTGGAGAGACAAACCTAAAGCTCCAGTCCTGTCCTTCATCATCATGAGCAGTTAAGGCTTTTGGATCCTTGCTTGATGAGTAGAACTAGTAGCTTGCTTGTCTTGACGAGTGAAGGACGAGAAAGGGTTCCCGTTACCTATCTTCTTTGGCTTAACACATTCTCTCTTGAAGTGCCCCTTCTCTCCATAGTTAAAGCAGGTCACTTTGCTCTTGTCAAAGCCAAATGTGGTATCCTCAGTAGCTACCAAGTTCTGTCCGGTCTTTTTCACAAACTTCTTCGCCCTCCGGATAGCACTAGCTAAGGCCCACATTATGTCCATTCTCTCAAGATCCATTTCATCCACCTACTCATAGTCCTCGTCTGCCAGATGGCAGTTGCCAATCTTCCCAGCAACAAGTCCATCATAAGAATGAACCACTGCAGCCAAAAGATCCATGTGTTCTCGAGCTACTTCTACAATCACATTACCGAGGTTCTCTGTCTTCAGTCTAGTAGCATTTGTTTCAGATCCAATATGATGGGTACAAGAAGACCCCGACGTGTCTGATCCTGAAGGAGAAGCATGTGAAGGATCCGATGAGCTAGACACAAATGCAGTCTGAAGAGGTGCTCCATATGTCTTAGCTTGAGGTGTGGCATTGTACAAAGCTGGATTCTGAGTATACGAAGACGTCTGAGCTCTGTACTTCATCCTAAGAGCTTCGTCTCGCAGCTTTAGAATGAAGTCATTTATATCCAGCTTTGCCAGCATTCCATTTTGTCTCAGATTAGACACAAATGAAGCCCACTTTTCCGGCAATCCGTCTGCAAAGTTAGTAACTCTCTCTTCCATGGTAGTAGCCACCCCATGTGTATGCAGTTCACTCATCAGATGGTAGAATCTATCTATAACATTGTCCAAACTCTCGTTTCCCATCGATGAGAAGTTATCGAATTCCTTCTTTAACTCCTTAGCCTTGATTGCCTTCAATGAAGCATTCCCGTCATACCTCTTTTCCAGCTCATCCCATAGTTTCTTGGACTGTTTATTCTCTGAGTACTGGTGGAAAATGTCTTTAGGGATTGACTGTGTAATCAATGCTTAAACCCTCTTCTCTGCATTATATTAAACTTTCTACGCGTCTGTCATCCCTCCTAAGGTTAGCTTTACTCCATCGGCTCCCACTGGCATACTATACCCAATCCCGATAGCTTCCCACAGATTCAGATCCACTCCATTAAGGTAGATCTCAAAACGTTGTTTCCAGTGGGGAAACTCATCTAACATTAAGAGCTTTGGTGGTTTATTATGATTACCCACCTCACTCTCAAGTAATAGTAGGTTCTGGATCCTACAGTCCTTCCCAGCAGTAAATGCTGACATTTGATCTTCCATGACAAATAACTTTAAGTCTACTAAAACAAACTGTTAACTGGTGTGACTGAAGGATGCGATAGGGCTATCCGTGCGAATGAACTATGCAATTGGTTCAATCGTGCGGCTGAACTAAGCGATCGGTTCAGTCATGCGAATGAAGCTGATGCGTATGAACACTGCGAACGAATGGTTCAATCGTACGAATAGAGATGCGACTAGGTCCAATCGTGTGTCTGAGCAATGCGAATGAGGTCCAGTCGTGCGAATGGCTCACTCATGTGACTGAAGCTGCTGTTTTGCGAAAATTTCTAGGTTAAACGTGTTTTAGCTGTAAAAATTCGATATTTCGCAAGGTCTAATCGCCTAAGTCCGTAGAAACCAAACTTTGATGAGCACGGAACGTCCAAGATCACTTTTGACGCAAAAGATTGTGTTTTTTAGTGCAAAAACACAAACTTTTATCAATCTTGATTGAATCACACGTAATCAAGAGCCAAAGCTCTGATACCAATTGTTAGAACCTGGTATTTGAACAAAATACCAAGTGATTACCGTGTAAACCAGATCAAGTAGTGCGGAATCCTATTTGATTGGCAATCCAATCAGTGAGAACACTCGAAGAATCAATAAAAAATTGAAAGTAACGTTAGAAATCGATTGGGAATCGATCTAATGTGTTCTATGAACTTGGAGAACGAATTGGGAGGCTTCTGGACAGCTAGGGTACGTCTGGAGTCGTAATTGAATGAATTCTATCGTTTTTCCACAAATTGGGTTGTATTTATAGGTTAGTATTGTTCATTCATGCGACTGAACCATTAGTATGGTTCAGTCGTGCGATTGAACCATGCGGTTGAGTCATCCACACGACTGAGTGTTCAGTCGTGCGACTGAGCCAATCTTATGTGTCAATCATATGACTGATCCAGTCTCCTGGTTCAGTGGTGCGACTGAGTCAATCGTATGAAGTTATTCATGCGTGTGGTCCATTCGCATGGGCCATTCGCATGAGAACTTTATTATGTTAAGTTTGAATGTATTAATTAATAAACATTATGTGTAACCATTCAAACAATCACTAACCTAATTAACCAATTCAATATCGACTCATTAATGAAATATTAGACATTATAAATCACAAACAATCAATATCATTTCATTAATCATATCAAATTACATCTGAATCAGATAAACAAGATCTATTACATTTTATATCATGATCTAGGGACATACATGTATCAACATCATGCAACTGAGCCACGCGACTGGGTGAGTCATGCGACTGTGTCATTCGGGCGACTGAGTTGTGTGACTGGGGATGTCATGTAACTGAGTCATGCGATCGAATGAATGTGTGCAATTGAGTCATTGCGGATGAATGTTGTGTGCGATTGAGTCAATGCGGATGAATGTTGTGTGCGATTGAGTAATGTGACCGAATGGATGTATGCGATTGTGCGTGCATCGCACGATTGAAGGCCAATCGTATGAATGAAGATTCAGTCGTACGAATGAAGTTGATTCGTACGAATGAAGGTTGATTCATGCGGGTGGAGGTTAAGTCGTGCGATTGGGTGTTGTGTGGTACGACTAAAAGAAAGTCGTGCGAATGAAGGTTCAGTCATACGAATGAAGCTGATTCGTACGATTGAAGGTTGATTCGTACGAATGGAGTGTTGAGTCGAGCGTCTGGTCCTGTTGTGCGACTGATGATGCTGTGTGTGTGAATTCCCTTCTTGAATGTCATGTGATGATAAGGTAACATCATTACAAGTGTCATTGCTTGACCACAAAGATTAAAGTCAACGCTTTCAACATGCAGATACTATTCCAATTTCAATCAACCTAACATTTTACAATTTTCAACAACCCATTTAGGATTAGAAATATTTAACAAGTACTTTCTCTTATAACAATGGGATCTTTACACAAATGTCATTGGCAATGATGACTCCTTCTGGTACTTGGATCTACATAAGATCTAATACGTGTGTCTGCTTTTGTGTGTTAACCACGACCGAACCGAAACAACCCGAACTGACTAAACATGACTATTTGCTACATACATATCATTAATGCTTAACAATAATTGTCAATAGGTGTTTGACCGTTCTTTGCATACAACACTTGGGAACTTTGATCATACATACTTACCACTTAACGAGTAAGTATCATGGCCTATTTTTATGCTTATACAACTTTTCAATCATTTACATACTTGGGGGAAAAGTATGCTCACCCACTTTTCATGCCGTACAACATACATACAATTACATACTTGGAATAACATGCTACTGTTTTGTGAGTACTTATCTGATACATTCTTGAGTCTGCTGTGTGGTTCTTTCTTACAACCATTTAATTCTAGTGTGGAACCAACAGATAGGTATTGGTAGTACTACTGGGTTGACACCCCCGCCCTCGTTTGTTGGTATACTATTTAGTACCAACAATCGCCAGGAACAGGCCTTGGGTGAATATATTCTGACAAGATTCTTTGTGTACGTCGTTAGTGTGACAACTCATCCAAAACTCACTCGATTTTGATTTTTGTGTGCCAATGCAGTAGACTAGTGATGGAACACTCTCACCATGTAACGCAATTTTCGGGATGAAAATTCTTTGAACATGGGGATCATGTGACATCCGGTAAATTTCCGTTATCAAACTCTGTTAGTTCCGTTGAGTCTTGCATACACATGTTGTAAGGACACACTAGTTGTCGTTTAACGTTGGTGACCTAATAATAATTAATATTGTTAAATTAATGATAATCTAATTGACAATGTGATTATGGTATTATGTTTATGTGTTTGAATGTTTTAAATGTTTATTAGGAAATTAATCACGTAACGTGGAAACGTGCCTATTTATTTGTATGTCTTGTGCTTATATAAAGATAAAATATATAATGATTGTTAGTAGTTTATATCTTTATATTATTAAGTTAAAAACACTTTACAAAGAGTTTAGAAGCTTAAATTTTTATAAAATACAAAACACAAGGGTTTAAATGGTAAATATGGAAATTAACTTAAACAAAACAATTCCAAACCCTAGCGTCCCACCCCATTCGGCCTCGACATCCACTCTCAACCCTCTCCACTTCGAAATTCAGCCTTCAAACCACCTTGGTGCTACGGTTTTGGTCGATTTCAAGGCTTAGAACACGCACGAATCATCAAATACAAGCCATTACACGTTTAAAGGTTAGAACTTTGCAACTTTTTGTGAGTTTTTCATGGTGGCCGAACCTAATTCGTTTTTGTATGATCATGGGTCGAAATTGATGTTCATTGATGATGTTAGTATGTTAGTTGGATTGAATACATGTTGTTTAACATTGATTATGCACGAATTGTATGTTTTTAATGGATTGATCATGAACTTTGATCCTAGGCAAACCCTAATTCGAAATTGTTAAGATTAGGTATGATTGATGGTTGTTTGATGAATGTATGATGATTTGTAGGTTGTATGAATGCTAGGATACATTGATCTTGCAAGAAATTTATAAATTGAAGTTGGTGTTCATAGGTTACTAATAATAGTAACTTTATTTCCATGACATGATGATCTAATGATAGATTGATGTGGTTGATGTTTTCATGATGATAATTAAATGCTAGATTGTTGATATGAATGCAAGAAATCTTAGAATGAATGTTGTTCTTCATATCTTGCCAAAAGTGGAAACTTTTGTTCATGATGATTAATGGGTTATGATGATTAGGTATTGTTAATCATGTCAAGATGTTGTTATGAGCTTGAGGTGGTATAATTGTAATGAATTCATGAATACATTGAGTGTTTGATAGATGTTGGAATGTACTTTCCCAAAAGAGAAACTGTATTTGCAAAAAGTTGAAGGATGATAGTTTGAACATGTTTGGGATGTTAGGAGCATGTTAGTAAGTTCATGGATGAATTCTAATATGACAGAACATGTTAAATTAGTTGTATTGGATGCTTGGATAATCATGGGTGATGTTGGGACTTTGATGATCATGTATGATGTTCATGTTGGTTAGTAGTTAGGACATCATGTTTGGGACAGGAAATTGATTGTTGTGGTGTATGTTGAATGCAATGAACATGGTTAATGAATGTGATTGTGATCATCATACACGTGTGCGAATCTGAGGCCCCTACTTAGTATGATTGGCAGGGTTTAGGATGTGAATCGTGAGTGGCTTCACATGGCATGTGGTGCGTGATTTGATCTTTGTGTGGCATGTTAGTTGTGTTAGAACTAGTGGACATGTTAATGTTCTAGATTCGAATGACTTGTATAATACTTGGTTTATGATGATCTAAGTGATACACCTGGATAATGTGAAATACATATGATCCATTTGAATGTTAACCATGTATGATATATGTGTATGATTGCTTGAGTGGTTTACAACACATAAAGTCACCAACTGGTGAAACGGGTCAACTGCGTCAAACGTGTCTGTTTTTTCTGAAACCTCGAGTCTTTTGGTTGTAGTGTACTTAGGGTTTCACATGTTCTCTGTTTTACTTATATGATCTAGGTAACCTCTGAAGGTTGTCTGTCCACTCTGTCTGTCAAGTAAAACCTTAAGTATCTATTACGCATATCAGGTGAGTTCATGCCCCACTCTTTACTTAATCTATTTTGGGGGAGATAACATACTGATAAACAATAAACGCTTTATATATCAAGTTGTGTATAATATTAATATAGTGTTGATATCATGGAAAAGTCCTCACACTTTTGAATTGTTAATATTGAATAGCGGGGAAATTTGGGTAGTACTACTGGGTCTGACGAGCCCCACCTGTGTGACTTCAGGTCAACCGGGTGCAATTTGTCCTATTGAACATTATCACGACCTGTTAAGTCGTAAGAGGAGGCAACAACATAACACAGCCAGCTTCAATTGCGAAATCACTATGAGTTAATATTTATTGTTAATGGACTAGCTATCTGTTAAATACACTACTTCTATATCTCTATTATTAAACTGCTTATGTTTGAATATCACTCTTGAATTCACCAACCATTGTGTTGACATTTTAGTATGCTATTCTCATGTCATTAGCTTGCTTGCCTTTAGGAGCATTACATGGTTTCACTTGCACTTTAAGACTCTGTCTTCAAGACATCTTTATTGTTTTTAATGGTTAAGTTTTACTCATTTGGGTTGGCGCATGTTTTGCCATAGTATACATTTTTATTTCTTTGGGTTGTTTTACAAAACGCTTTCGCATAGTTTCAAGTTTATACTTTGGTTGATTTTATTTTAATTGTGGCATATAGAGTCGTTCTGAGTAACTATTGACTGTGATCCTGGTTTGTTCACACGCCTCGCGGTAAGACTCCGCACGTGGATTTTTAGGGTGTCATAGTTAGGTTTGGTTGTAAAGTTCATGTCATGTGATTTTTCATACTTATAACTGTATTCACGGTATTCCGCCACAACATTCATACAACATCAATTAATTATTTACATTTAAACCTGCAAGCTCACCAATAATTTTGTTGACCCTTTTCAGTGTATCTTTTCAGGTGATCATGCTAATTGAAGATCTAGGTGTGTTGCCTTAGTGGAGACCCTAGGATGCATTTTGAGACTAAACATTGTCTTTTGGAAAACATTGTTGTAGTTTGCTATAAACAACATCATACTTTTGTTACTTGTTCCCGAGTTGTGGGAAATTCATTACAATGTTATCATCTTTGTTTATGTGACTCATTTAACATGTTTATGCTTATGCCTATGTTGTCGTGAATATTGACTAAACACGACACAAGTCTCCTTGTTGTCGGTGTCGTCATGACACGCTTGTCATCATTATTATATTGCATCTCTATCGCTTACCATATGTTATGACGATCCCGTCTCGTTACATCCCCGTGTTTCCGCTCTTAGCGGTGGTGTGACAAACTGGTATCAGAGCCATTGGTTATAGAGAATTAGGCAATACACTTGACCTAGACTATAACCTAGGAACCTTCATGTAGATTTGCCTGCTAGGGCTGTGTGCATTTTATATCTCGTGTATGTGTTCCTCTTTGCTTGATTCGTTTATCTATTTGCCTTGTGATCTTTTCACCCTACGAGAGAGCACCTATGCTCACTCCTTATGGGGTGCTTCAATCAAATCATCCGTTCCCTCTACGCACCGAGTTGGTTCATCAAATCCGGGTATTAAACACGAAGAGATCTCCACAGAACATGCTATTGCGCTTGACCTTGGACATTGAGAATTATCCTTAGGAGGTTATGTCTGAAACCTCAAAAGAGGAGAAGATGGATAACCTTCGCTAGACTAACGTGATTGTATGCATAGGATTGCAATTATTATGATGATTAACTGTTGGAACATTTTTTATTCATGGTGCAAGAATTTCATGACTTGTATGTGATGTGGGGTAACCACAAGTTTGATATTAACTTGGAATGTTGGACTTTGATTAGTAGTATGGTTAATATGCTTTGAAATGGTTAAAGCTTAGTGTTTACTACTTCTATGATTAGAAAATGCCGCCTCGAAGAGTTACCCGCAACAACAGTGGTGGAAGTGAAGCCCCGAGGGGCAAAGGCAGAGGCTGAGGTAGATCACCAAGAACAAATGATGGCCCTGCCAGTAACAATCAGGGAATAGGAAACGCTGACGTGGCAGCTCTGATCGCTCAACAGCTGGACGTACTGATCCCGACTATTGTGGCCCAAGTGAGCGATGCTCTTCAAAATCACCACCCCCACGGGGTTGGTGGCAATGACAATGAGGATAATGGGAACCCGACTGGGAACGAGAGTAACCAGGAGAAGGGGAATGGTGGTACACCGGTAATGAGATTGGGGTTGATAATGAGACTGGGGTTGTTAATGCTAGGAGGGGTGTTCGTACAAGGAGTTTGTGGCCTGCAAACCGAAAGACTTTGATGGAAAGGGCGTAGATATAGCCCTGACCAGATGGCTTGAGAAAATGGAGGCAGTAATTGACATCAGTAAGTGCCTCAACAGCCAGAAAATTCAGTATGCCACATGCTCACTGAAGGACAAGGCACTTACTTGGTGGAACACTCAGATACAGGCTAGGGGAAGAGAATCGGCGATGCAGATATCATGGGATGAGTTTAACGGCTTAATTACTGAGGAATCACTGAGGATTCACTGAGGAATACTGCCCACACTCAATGAGATGTAGAAACTAGAGCATGAATTCTGGAATCACGCTTTGGTGGGGGCTGTGCGCGCCACTTACAATGATCGTTTTCTTGAGTTGGCAAGATTGGTACCACATCTGGTCACTCCGGAATCAAAGATGATCAAGAGGTATATTTGGGGACTTGCGCCTCAAATCGGGAAATGGTAACAGCAACTGCTCCTCCTAGGATTCAGAGTGCGATTCTAAAGGCTGGCACTCTAACTGATGAAATGGTAAGAACAGGGGTATTGGGAAGGGGAGCAGAAAAGAGAAAAGATGTTGGGGAAACGAGCCAGTCGAGTGCCGGGAAGTTTGGTAAAAGGGCCAAGACAACCAGGAATTTTGTGGCCATGACACAAGGCAAGAGAGAGTATGTTGGGTCGCACCCCAAAAGTGATAGGTGCAACTTCCATCATCCCCAGCAATGCCGTGCCGGGTGTGTGCGAACTGTAGACGCCTGGGCATCTAGCAAAAGTTTGAAGGATGATAGTTTGAACATGTTTAAGATGTTAGGAGCATGTTAGTAAGTTCATGGATGAATTCTAATGTGACAGAACATGTTAAATTAGTTGGATGGGATGCTTGGATAATCACGCGTGATGTTTGGACTTTGATGATCATGTATGATGTTGATGTTGGTTAGTAGTTAGGACATCATGTCTGGGACAGGAAATTGATTGTTATGGTGTATGTTGAATGCAATGAACATGGTTAATGAATGTGAATGTGATCATCATACACGCATGCGGTTTTAGGATGTGAAGTCGTGAGTGGCTTCACATGGCATGTGGTGCGTGATTTGATCTTTGTGTGGCATGTTAGTTGTGTTATAACTAGTGGACATATTAATGCTCTAGATTCGAATGACTTGTATGATAATTGGTTGTATGATGATCTAAGTGATACACCTGGATAATGTGGCATACATATGATCCTTTTGAATGTTAACCATGTATGATATATGTGTATGATTGCTTGAGTGGTTTACAACACATAAACTCGCCAACGGGTCAAACGGTCAACTGGGTCAAACGTGTCTGTTTTTTCTAAAACCTTGAGTCTTTTGGTTGTAGTGTACTTGGGGTTTCACATGTTCTCTGTTTACACATACTCATGTACTTATATGGTGTGGGTAACCTCTAAAGGTTGTCTGTCCACTCTGTCTGTCAAGTAAAATCTTAAGTATCTATTAAGCATATCAGGTGAGTTCATGCCCCACTCTTTACTTAATCTCTTTTGGGGGAGATAGCATACTAATAAACAATAAACTCTTTATATATTCAAGTTGTGTATAATATTAATATAGTGTTAATATCATGGAAAAGTGCTCACACTTTCGAATTGTTAATATTGAAAAGCGGGGAAATTTGGGTAGTACTACTGGGTCTGACGAGCCCCACCTGTGTGACTCGATGTCAACCGGGTGCAATTTTTCCTATTAAACGTTGTCACGACCTGTTAAGTCGTGACAGGAGGAGGCAACACGTAACACATTCAGCTTCAATTTCGAAATCACTATGAGTTAATGTTTATTGTTAATGGACTAGCTATCTGTTATAATACACTACTTCTATGTCTCTATTATTAAACTGCTTATGTTTGAGTATCACTCTTGAACTCACGAACTATTGTGTTGACATTTTAGTATGCTATTCTCAGGTCATTAACTTGCTTGCCTTTAGGAGCATTACATGGTTTCACTTGCACTCTAAGACTCTGTCTTCAAGACATCTTTATTGTTTTTAATGGTTAATTTTTACTCATTTGCGTTGGCGCATGTTTTGCCATAGTATAAATTTTTATTTCTTTGCTTGTTTTACAAAACGCTTCTGCACAGTTTCAAGTTTATACTTTGGTTGATTTTATTTGTTGATACATATATGTACCTAGATCCTGATCTGAATGTAATATGTCTTACACTTCTGTAACTAATGGGTACTTAATGAAATACAAATATTTGGTTGTGTTTATAATGTTTAAATATTTCATTAATGAGTTGATTAACACATATTGACGTAATTATATAGGTTTGTGATTGTTTGAAGTGTTATGCATAATGTTATAATGTTAATGTTGGACCAAAAGAACCAATGAGCCTGATCAGAAAAACCTCTAAGTCCTAACACATCACAACAACTGCTGAAGACTTGATCAGCTGTTTGATAAAGTCTGAAGACTGCAACAGCTGAAGAACTAAAGTACTGAAGAACAACAGCTGAAGATCTAAAGTGCTGAAGACTTCAACAGCTGAAGATTAAAAGTACTGAAGTACAACAGCTGAAGTATAAAGACTAAAGACATCAGCTGATGACAGCAGTTGAAGCTCAAGTACAAGTACTGAAGCCTTCAGAGTTTGTTACAACAGCTGAAGAAGCATTCTTCAGTTGTTGTGATGGTTTACCTTTCAGTAGTTTTCTTTGTTTCTGTATTTTAAAACAACTGAAGAGTATGTCTTCAGTTGTTATAGTTTCGGTATCTGTAAAACAACTGAAGAGTATGTTCTTCAGTTATTATAGTTTCAGTAGTTTCTTTTCAGTAGTTGTAATAATAGTTAACACTTAGCATTTTTGTAAGAAGATGTCAGCTGTTTAACATCTTCAGTAGTTGTGTTAACTATCAACAGTTTGTAATAAATTCTGTTAGATGTCACTATCAAGTGACATCAGCAGACGTCACATCTCTATATAAGAGGTGTTGACCTAATTGTAATTGTGACATTCCGTTACCACGAAAGCGAATATTGGATGAAATATTATTTGCAGAATTTTTTGTCTATAACCGTTTTTCTTACATTGAATATCTCTTTGTCCTTGTGAATTGGCTAATTCATTGTTAGAATTCCGCTGCTATACCCTCTAATCAATCAAACGTAGATCACTGATCCTAACAAGTGGTATCAGAGCAGGTTAATCATTGATCGATCTAACAATTGATCATTGAAACTGCTAATTGATATCTATGTTTGATTGAATTAGCATATTTGCAAGAACTGGTTATAGATTATTGAATTTCTGACGCTTTCGTTCATTTATTTTGAGATCTCTCTGGTTCAATTGGTTTTTGTGTTTTTGTTCTAAATCTGTTATAGCTTAATTGAATTTGATTGAATCTGAGATGACTACTCCTTCTAATGATCCTCACAATACCGGTTCCTCAACCAAGCCCCCGATGCTGGTTAGGACCGAGTATAACATATGGCAGCGAAGAATGCTTCATCACCTGTCTGTTAACAGTTCAGGTTGTTGGACATCTGTGGTACAGGACCACATAAGCCTATGGTGAACAATCCGGAAACCAATCAAATGGTTCCGAAGAGAAGAAGGAACAATACTCTGATGAAGATCGGAAACTATTTGAGATTGATGCTAAAGCCCATGGAATTCTGGCCATGGCACTGCCTAATGAAATCTATTCAGGGCTTATGCATCATGAAACTGCTCATGATCTCTGGAATGCCTGAAGGAACAATTCGGTGGCACAGATGAGGTCTTAGCAAACAACAAAGAAATCCTTGCCCAACAATATGAGACATTCTCTCATAGAAAGGGTGAGACACTGACTCAACAGTTTGAGCGTTTTTCCTGCTTGATCTCTGAGCTGAAAATGGTGAAACAGGAATACACAACAGCCAGATGAATAACAGGTTCCTTAGATCACTGCCTGAGAGATGGGACACATACACTATTGTCCTACGCTCCAGTGCAAATCTGGATAGCCTATCTCTCACCCAACTTCATGGAAACTGCTTACATTCAAAAGAGAGATAGAGCAGAAAAGGAAACTGTCCTCATCAGGAAAACTCACTGATGACTTTGTACCAGGGAATACTGCCTTGGTTGGTCATGAGTCAGAATATGCTACATCTAAAAGCAATTATGATGAGCATATTCATTTCTCTTCAAATAGTTCTGATCATGCATTTGTTGGTATTGATAGTCATTCTGGCAGTAATAGTGACAATCTATTCTTCATCATGGATGATTTGAAAGGAATAGCTGATGATGATCTAGAAGAGATGGATATTCTGAGCCAAATGGTATTGATTAATATCAGATCTCAGAAGTTCTACAAGTGAACTCGCAGGAAATTTCCTACACTCTTTGGCAAAACCAAAGTTGGTTTGACAAGAGTAAGTTGAGGTGTCACAAATGCCAAAGGCTGGGAAACTTTGCAAGAGAGTGTAGATCAACTGGATCTAACTCTTGTGCACCCTTTGTGACTTTTCCTAGTACTAGTCCACAAAACAGAGGGCAACATCCTGTTCTGGTTCTGGTATCATTCACACCTAGATCTCCTGCATACTTTGTCCCCAGGGTCCAATGTCATATCCTTTTCCCTGCTATTACTTGCCTCAGTCTAATCCGGTTCAAGCTCCCATTTCACAACAATCACATGCATTGCCTGAACCTCAACCTTCCCAATCTCATCAACAAACTCAACCTCAACAACACATCTTCTTCACCCCAAAAGTTGTTGACTGGAGCAGTTTACTAGATGATTTGTCTGGTCATGAACAACTGTTCACTGGTGCTGGTCAACATGGTGGTAATAGTCCCTTTGGAAATCTAGCTCTTATGGCTTTGGATTCTACTAATACTTCATCCTCTAATGCCTCTATACCAAAGGTATCACAGGTATCCTCTGAGGCAAAAGCCAAACTATAATCTGAATCATGCATTGCCGCATTTGCATCTATTAGAGAAGCAAATGTAGCTTTAATAAACAAGAACATTGATTTAGAACAAACAATTTCCAAAAGCAAAGCTGAATTTGAGTCTGTGCTTAATGATAAGAATGATCAGATTTACAAACTTAAATGCCAAATAACTGATGATAAGGCTAGGGAAGAGATACTTCTAGAGAAGTATAGAGATCTCAAGGAAACACTTGCAACTACCCAGGTAGAGTGTGATCGATGGGAAATTCTTGCAAGGGTTGAAATGTGTTGGACCAAAAGAACCAATGAGCCAAGATCAGAAAACCTCTAAGTCCCACATGGTATCACAACAACTACTGAAAGCGTCATCAGCAGTTTGACAAGTGCTGAAGACTTGAACAGCTAAAGAACACAAGTGCTGAAGCTGAAAGACCAAAGTACTGAAGTACAACAGCTGAAGAACACAAGTAAAGCTGAACAGCTGAAGAACACAAGTGCTGAAGCTGAAAGACCAAAGTACTGAAGTACAACAGCTGAAGAGTTTACAAAGTGCTGAAGATCAACAACTGATGTACAAAGTCTGAAGACAAAGACTGAAGACATCAGCTGATGATATCTACTGAAGTCATCAGCTGATGAAACATCTGAAGTTCAAGTCTGAAGACCAACTACTGAAGTTTCAGTAGTTTGTCACAACAGCTGAAGAGTACTTCTTCAGTAGTTGTGATATCAGTAGTTTTATATTTTTACTTTCAGTAGTTTTGTAAAACGACTGAAGAGCTTGTTCTTCAGTCGTTGTAGTTTCAGTAGTTTTATTTTTTTTCAGTAGTTATAACAACTGATAACACTTAGCATTTTTGTAAGGAGATGTCAACTGTTTTGAGATCTTCAGTAGTTGTGTTTCAGTTGTAATAAATCTGTTAGATGTCACTATCAAGTGACATCAGCAGACGTCACATCTCTTATATAAGAGGTGTCGACCTAATTGTAATTGTGACATTCTGTTACCACGAAAGCGAATATTGAATGAAATATATTTGCAGAAATTCTCTCTCTATAACCGTCTTTGTTCTTTATTGAAT
This sequence comes from Flaveria trinervia, assembly GCA_025506515.1. Classification (NCBI taxonomy): domain Eukaryota; kingdom Viridiplantae; phylum Streptophyta; class Magnoliopsida; order Asterales; family Asteraceae; genus Flaveria; species Flaveria trinervia. The sequence continues at coordinate 41,334,531 of CM046442.1, forward strand.
ATCGTTTTGTTCTTGTGAATCGACTAATTCATTGTTTGAATTCTGATGCTATACTCTTTAATCAATCAAACATAGATCACTGATCCTAACAAGTGGTATCAGAGCAGGTTAATCATTGATCGATCTAACAATTGATCATTGAAACTGCTAATTGATATCTGTGTTTGATTGAATTAGCGTATTCGCAAGAACTGGTTATAGATTATTGTATTTCTGTCGCTTTGTTCATTTATTTTGAGATCTTCTGGTTCAATTGGTTGTTGCGTTTTGTTCTAAATGTTTTAGCTTAACCGAATTTGATTGAATCTGAGATGACGACTCCTTCTAATGATCCACACAATACCAGTTCCTCAACCAAGCCTCTGATGCTGGTTAGGACCGAGTATAACATATGGCAACGAAGAATGCTTCATCACCTGTCTGTTAACATTTCAGGTTGTTGGACATCTGTGGTACATGGACCACATAAGCCTATGGTGAACAATCCGGAAACCAATCAAATGGTTCCGAAGAAGAAGGAACAATACTCTGATGAAGATCGGAAACTGTTTGAGATTGATGCTAAAGCCCATGGAATTCTGGCCATGGCACTGCCTAATGATATCTATTAGGGCTTATGCATCATGAAACTGCTCATGATCTCTGGAATGCCTGAAGGAACAATTCGGTGGCACAGATGAGGTCTTAGCAAACAATAGAGAGATCCTTGCCCAACAATATGAGACATTCTCTCATAGAAAGGGTGAGACACTGACTCAACAGTTTGAGCGCTTTTCCTGCTTGATATCTGAGCTGAAAATGGTGAAACAGGAATACACCAATAGCCAGATGAACAACAGATTCCACAGATCACTGCCTAAGAGATGGGACACATACACTATTGTTCTACGCTCCAGTGCAAATCTGGATGGTCTATCTCTCACCCAACTTCATGGGAAACTGCTTACATTTGAAAGAGAGATAGAGCAGAAGAGGAAACTGTCCTCATCAGGAAAGCTCACGATGACTTTGTACCAGGGAATACTGCCTTGGTTGGTCATGAGTCAGAATATGCTGCATCTGAGAGCAATTATGATGAGCATATAGATTTCTCTTCAAATAGTTCTGATCATGCATTTGTTGGTATTGAGAGTCATTCTGGCAGTAATAGTGACAATTTATGCTTCATCATGGATGATCTGAAAGGAATAGCTGATGATGATCTAGAAGAGATGGATATTCTGAGCCAAATGGCATTGATTAATATCAGATCTCAAAAGTTCTATAAGAGAACTGGCAGGAAATTTCCTAGAATCTCTGGCAAAACCAAAGTTGGTTTTGAGAAGAGTAAGTTGAGGTGTCACAAATGCCAAAGGCTAGGACACTTTGCAAGAGAGTGTAGATCAACTGGATCTAACTCTTCTACACCCTTTGTGACTTTTCCTAGTACTAGTCCACAAAACAGAGGGCAACATCCTGCTGGTTCTGGTCATTATTCACATCCTAGATCTCCTGCATACTTTGTTCCCCAGGGTCAAATGTCATATCCTTATCCCTGCTATTATGTGCCTAACCAAATCCTGTTCAAGCTCCAATTGCACAACACCACAAGCATTGCCTGAACCACAGCCTTCCCAATCTCATCAACAAACTCAACCTCAACAACACAGCTTCTTCACCCCAGGAGTTGTTGACTGGAGCAGTTTACCAGATGATTTGTCTGGTCATGAACAACTGTTCTCAGGTGCTGGTCAACATGGTGGTGAAAGTCCATTTGGAAATCTAGCTCTTATGGCTTTGGATTCTGCTGATACTTCATCCTCTAATGCCTCTACACCAAAGGTATCACAGGTATCCTCTGAGGCAAAAGCCAAATTATGTTCAGAAACATGCATAGCAGCATTTGCATCTATTAGAGAAGCAAATGTAGCTTTAATCAACAAGAACATTGAGCTAGAACAAATAATTTCCAAAGCAAAGCTGAATTTGAGTCTGTGCTTAATGATAAAAATGATGAGATTTACAAACTGAAATGTCAAATAACTGATGATAAGGCTAGGGAAGAGATACTTCTAGAGAAGTATAAAGATCTCAAAGAAACCCTTGCAGTTACCCAGGTAGAGTGTGATAGATGGGTACAATCATGCAAAGGTTTTGAAATGCTTCTTAGTAAGCAATCTGCTTCCAATGTGAAGTTTGGCATTGGTTACAATCACACTGCTCCACCTACAGATTTTACTCCAAGAGCAGAGGTAGAATCTGATGGTGAGAGTAATAACCAATCCATCTCATCATGTGATCTACTTTCTGATACAGCACAATCAGAAGTAGAAGTCAGCATCAAGCCCTCTCAGAACCTATCAGCTGATGTTGATGGTTCAAATGCTGACACTCACATGATCAATGAGTTGATCAACTCAGGAGTTAATTCTGAAAGTCCTGAAAGGACTAGAGAGCAGGATTTAAACCTGAAGTTCAAACTCCAACTACTGTTAGTACTGAAAAGAAGAAAACTGCAGTAGAAAGAGTTTGAAGGCTACTAAAGAGGAAGTCAAGAAAGAAAACAATGCTTCCAAAGCACTGAAGACAAGTCTTCAGTTGCTTCACCTCTTTAGTTGATGATCAACCTAAGATGAAGAAGAAACCATGTGAAGTATGTGGTTTGTTCAATCATCTTACAGATGATTGCTGGTACAAAAGAAGTTCCAAACTCAAACAAAAAGAAGAAACTAAAGAGAAAATGGTAAAAATGAAAACTGAGTTTGAGACCACATTTGTATCAGCAACATCAAATCCTGTAACCCTTAAGTCCTCAAAGAAATCCAAAAAGGAAGGGGTTAAACAGGTGACAGTTGAGAGTGCTCAGAAGAAGAAGGTGCAACATAGGAACTTATTAAACTCCATTGGCAATGTGTCTGATGAGCTGAAAGCTTTATCACAAAATCAGACACAGCTGGTTATGATGGTTCAACATCTGTTGGGTAGAGTTAACCAACTAGATGCTCCTATGTTGAAACCATAGAAAAGGAGATCCAAGCCAAAGGATCCTCTTCTTCACCATCTTCTTCCTCTCAAGTTGTTGTTTCTAATAAACCTGTTAATTTACCATCTGTTGATGAGACCAGGCCCAAAACCAAAAAGGTTTGGGTCTCCAATACTAACTGATTGTTTATTATTGCAGGGTTCTCCAACATGCCAAAGTAGCATCTGGTATGTAGACAGTGGGGGATCTATGCACATGACTAGGAACAGCTCTCTTCTTCATGACTACTCTCAAGGAAAGAAGGGTTTGTTTCTTTTGGCAATGATGCTAGAGGTTACATCATTGGAAATGGCTTTGTCTTCAATGGAGAAATAAAGTTTGATGATGTTAATCATGTGGAAAATCTAAAGTACAATCTCTTGAGTGTCAGGCAAATGTGTGATAAAGGCCATGTTGCTCTTTTCACCAGTCAGAACTGTAGGATTCTGTCATCCAAAGTTCTGCATTTGATTGACAAGGTGTTGGATGATCACACTCTCCTGAGAGCCAACAGGACAGGAAGAGTGTATGCCTTAGATCTTTCCAAGAAAATAGATCTCGAGGCAATCCTTGCCTATTTTCCAAAGCCTCTTCTCAAGAATCTAAACTGTGGCACAGAAGGCTGGGTCATGTTAATTTCAAAAACATGAATCAGCTTATCCACAATAGTTTAGTCAGAGGCTTACCAATAAAGGAGTTCCACTGTGATGAAACCTGCACTGCTTGTTTAAAAGGAAAACAACACAAAGTCTCATTCCCTCCTATTGAAGAGCCTAAGTCCACTGCATGCTTGCAATTAATGCATATGGATCTATTTGGTCCTGTGAGAGTGATGAGCATGGCAAAGAAGAAATACTGTCTGGTAATTGTGGATGAATACTCCAGATTTGTATGGACTTTCTTTCTACATTCAAAGGATGAGGTTGCTCAGAAGATTATTCACTTTGTGTTGTATATTGAGAAGCAGTATTCCCTTCCAGTCAAGTGTATTAGAAGTGACAATGGAACTGAATTCAGAAACCATACACTTGATGATTTCTATCTCTCAAAGGGAATCAAAAGGCAGTTTAGCATCCCAAGGACTCCAGAACAAAATGGAGTAGTGGAGAGAAATAACAGGACCCTCATTGAAGCTGCAAGGTCTATGCTGGCTGACTCTGGTTTGCCACTAACCTTTTGGGCTGAAGCTGTTAACACAGCTTGCTATGTGCAAAATAGAGTTTTAGTAAATCAGAGGTTGATGAAGACTCCATATGAAGTTCTCCATCACTTGGCTCCTCTAATTTCATTTTTCAAAGCATTTGGGTGTCCTGTTTTATTCTCAACACAAAGGATCAACTCCATAAATTTGATCCTAAGGTGGATGCAGGGTATTTTCTTGGTTATTCATCTATTTTCAAGGCATACAGAGTCTTCAACTGTAGAACAAAGATAGTTGAAGAGACTTTGCATGTGAAGTTTAATGAATCTCCTTTGGACAAGATTCCACAAAACCCTATGGAGTTGTTTGATTTGAACATACTTCAATATGTTCCTTATCAACCTCCAGCTGTTGCAGATCCTGTGGCTAAATCATCTTCTGCAGCATGTCTTCCACCTGGTGGTATTGATGATGATGATGATAATATCAATACTCACCTATTCAAGTTTAGTGACCAACTGCCTGTGTCTGCTAACTTGATGTTCCTGTAGCTTCAGCAGTTCCATCCACAACAAATGCTGATAAGATCTCTGTTTCCTCTACATCTTTTGAGTTACCATCTAATTCTTGGTTTCAAGAGTCTACATCAACATCTGCTGTTGCTCAAGGTTCTACAAACACTTGCACAGATCTCATTGTTTATCAAGAACTGAAGAATCACCCAATGTCTCAAATTATTGGTGATATCAATGCTGGAGTTTCAACAAGAAGTCAATTGTCTAACTTCTGCTTCTATGCTCTCTTCATCAGTCAGCTAGAGCCAAAGAACTATCATGTTGCTTTGAGAGACAATGGATGGGTTGAAGCCATGCAGCTTGAGCTACTTCAGTTCAAGAAACAGCAAGTGTGGGAATTGGTTCCTCTTCCCCCAGGTAAGTGTGCAATAGGCAGTAAATGGGTGTTTAGGAATAAAACTGATGAAAATGGGCTTATTGTTAAGAACACGGCTAGACTGGTTGTACAGGGGTTTTCACAAGAAGAAGGTATTGATTATGATGAAACCTTTGCCCCTGTAGCCAGACTAGAGGCAATTAGATTGTTTTTAGCCTATGCTGCATTCCACAATCTTAAAGTTTTTCAAATGGATGTCAAAAGTGCATTTTTATATGGTAAAATAAAGGAAGAAGTTTATGTGTGTCAAGCACCAGGTTTTGAGGATAATAAACATCCTGAATTGGTGTATAAACTTGATAAGGCTCTTTATGGGTTGAAACAAGCTCCTAGAGCCTGGTATGAGACACTTTCCACTTTTCTCTTAAGAATAATTTCACTAGAGGCTCCATTGATAAAACTTTGTTTATTAAGAAGGTGTATTAGCATAAGCTACTTGTTCAGATTTATGTTGATGATATCATTTTTGCATCCTCTGATCCCTAGTTGTGTGATGATTTTACAACATTAATGAAAAAGAAGTTTGAAATGAGTGCAATGGGAGAATACAGTTCTTTCTAGGCTTGCAAATTAAACAAAAGGCTGATGGAAACTTTTATCATCAGTCAAAATATACAAAAGAACTTTTGAATAAGTTTGATTTACAAAACTGTAAGCCCTGTTCTACTCCCATGTGCAACACCACACAACTGGATGCACATCAGAAAGGTAAAGCTGTTGATGAAACGCTTTACAGATGTATGATTGGGTCCTTGATGTATTTAACAGCTTCTAGACCAGATATCATGTTTGCTACTTGTGTCTGTGCCAGATTTTAGCTGCTCCTAAAGAGTCTCATTGATTGCAGTCAAGAGGATCTTTAGATATTTGCAAGGTACACAATCTCTAGGTTTATGGTATTCCACTAGACACTCTTGCAAATTAGTTGCTTTTTCAAATAGTGACTATGCAGGGTGCAAGTTAACTAGAAAGTCAACTTCTGGTGGATGTCAATTCCTAGGCAACTGTTTGATTTCTTGGCAGAGTAAGAAACAAACATCTGTTGCTACATCAACTGTTGAGGCCGAGTACATTGCTGCTACAAGTTGTACCTCTCAGGTACTCTGGCTTCAGAATCAACTTCTGGATTATGGCATTACAGAGACTAAGACTCCATTATTAATGGATAGTGCTTCAGCTCTGTGTATTGTCAAAAATCCAGTCCAGCACTCTAGGACCAAACATATAGAGATCAGACATCATTTTATTCGGGATTGCTTTGAAAAAGGTCTGATTGATCCTAAGTTTGTGCCTAGTGCTGATGAGCTTGCAGATATTTTTACTAAGCCTTTGGATAGTTCTACTTTCCAAAACCTTGTGTTAAGGCTTGGTATGCTGCAACTAGAATAAGTGTCAACTACTGATGATTTCAGTAGTAATTACTGGTGATCATTGGTACTCATGTCACATATAAGTACTGATGAGTCCTTTCACCTTCAGTAGTTTTTATAACTACTGATGGCTAAATGCCTCACAAGTACTGAAGTACTTTATCTGTTCCAAACTACTGATGTAGTTACAACTACTGACGTAGTTACAACTACTGAAATCAGTACAAACAGATAAGTACTGTCGTCCTATGAAACACCTGAAAATCAGATGCAAAGTCTGATGAGTAAGTGTTGAGGACAGTATGAAACAGCTGAAAGGTTATGAATTGACGAAAACTACTGAAGAGAACTTTCTCTTCAGCTGTTTCAACAACTGCTGTTTCATTCTAAACAACTGAAGCAAAACCATGTCTTCAGTAGTTTTATAACTACTGATGACTAATACCAAGTCTTAGCTGTTTACAACCACTGATGACAAAACCACTGTCTTCAGTAGTTTCACAACTACTGATGACAAACACCAAGTCCTCAGTGTTTCATCATCTGAAGTCAAAACCACGGTCTTCAGTAGTTTTCTAACTATTGATGCCTAACACCACGACTTCAGCTGTTTCAACGTCTGATAGGGTAATACCATGTCAACAGTCGGTTTAAAACTACTGATGACTAACACCACACCCTTCAGTCCTTTTCTCACCCTACCCTATAAATACCCGTCCTCTTCTCTGATGTTTCATTAGCCGTTATTTTCTGAACCTCTCTCTCAAACATGGCGACCATGAGTCTGAAACAACGACACAACTGGGTTGCTTACCTTACAAAGTCGGCTTTCGGGAACAAATATGATAATGCCATTGACTTAATGGTGGATTCCCCATATCGCACAGCCTTTCTCATGAATCCAACCATTTACCCTGAATCCCTCAGTCAATTCTGGTCAAATGCTTCTGTTCATACCGATGAGTCTACCGGTCAGATCTCTGTTCGGTCCCTTATCAACCAGAAACCAGTGGTCGTTACAGCCGACATTATTCATCGGGCATTCATCTACACGATTCCACCGCTGTGACTGCATACCAAAGGGCATAACCGATATGTCCTTTATCAATCATCGGTATGAAGGTGATCTTCGAGCTACAACGTTCTAAAGAAACATTTCCATGACGCTGAGAAACTTATTTTTCACATGGTAAATGTCTGCTTAGCCTCCAAGACATCTTCTTGGGATCAAATGTCATCCCAATGGAAACAGTATTGTATTCTATTGTAGAACACCAACCGCTAAATTTTTCTGAAATCGTGTTTCTAGAAATAAAGAACTTGGCTCAGAAACCTGTGGCAAACCAATGGCCATTATATCCAGGTTTCTGACGGCCATTATTTTAGATGAATTAAAATCTGATGGCCTTGTTGGCCTTGGAGTCCCTGCACCAGGTTTTGGCTGAGGAATACTCCAGGCACAACTCAGACCTTACTCTCAAAGAAGCTGCCCGAATGCTAAAGCCCAAGCACAGGGAACCCACAGCTTCCTCCATCAAAACTAAAGTCCCCACCAAACCACCAAAAAGAAACCCAAAACGGCTACTCAGGGAAATGAGTCCCCTGAGGATGCCCCTGCAACACAAACGCATGATATATCCACTGGTTATAACTCCCTAGTGGATATCAGGACTCCAACTGTTGGATATCATTAGTGACCATATCACATATTGTACTGCTTCTGTTACAACAACTGATAAAGTAACAACTACTGATGTAGTTGTAACTACTAATGTTATCAAAACAGATAAGTACTGATGTCCTATGAAACAACTGAAAACAGCAAAAAGGCTGATGAGTAAGTGTTGAGGACAGTATGAAACAACTGAAAGGCTATGAATTGATGAAAACTATTGATGGGAACTTCTCTTCAGTTGTTTCTACAACTGCTGTTTCATCCTAAACAACTGATGACTAATACCAAGTCATTAGCTGTTTACAACAACTGATGATAAAACCATGTCTTCAGTAGTTTCACAACTACTGATGACTAATACCAAGTTATGAGTGTTTTCACACATCTGAAGTCAAAACCATGGTCTTCAGTAATTTTATAACTGCTTATGCCTAAAACCACGACTTCAGCTGTTTCAACGTCTGAAAGGGTAATACCATGTGAACAGTCGTTTTAAAACTACTGCTGACTAACACCAAACCCTTCAGTCATTTTCTAACCCGTACCCTATAAATATCCCCGACCTAATCCTTCAGAGCCTCATCTTCTTCAAACCTAACGTTCATATCTCCAAAACTTCTCTCTCATTAATGGCGACCATGCAGCTCAAACCGCGACACAACTGTGTAGCTTACCTCACCAAATCGCCATTCTCGGCTAAGTTCGATAACGCTATTGATCTTATGGTCCAGTCACCCTACAAAACGACCTTTCTTCTCAATCCAATCCTTCATGCCGAATCCCTTAACCAGTTTTGGATGAATGTCACCCTCACCACTGGGGAGAACAACACAAAGTCTCTCCGGTCGGTCGTCAACAACCACCAAGTGGTCATCACTCCCGATATACTTCGTCAAACCCTACACCTGGATGATGCCACTTTTCCTGCTGGATATCCAAAGGGCACAACTGATTTATCCTTTGCCCACCATGGATATCAGGGAAACCTTAGTGCCTCCACCATTCTGAAGAAACATTTACATGATGCTGAATGTCTCATATTTCACATGGTAAATGTATGTTTGGCTCCTAAGACATCCTCTTGGGATCAAATGTCTACAAGGTGGCAGTAGGTACTATTCTCTATCCTCGGTTCATTATGGCCATAATAGAGAATCAGCTAAAAGCTGAGGGACTTGTTGGTCTCGGAGTCACTGCAACGGCTGTATTGCCTGAAGTATACTCCAGGCACAACTCTGACCAAACGTTGAAACAGGCTGCCAGGCTGCGAAAACCCACGCAGTTGGAACCCACAGCCAGCACCTCAGAACCAAAGTCCCCACTACACCAGATCCAAAAAGCCAAAAAAGGCTACTCAGGGAGATGAGTCCCCTGAGGATGCCCCTGTACCACAAACACATGAACCACACACTGGTCTTAACCCCCAAGTTGTGACACTGACTCAACAAGCCACAGCCGCATAGGTATCCTCTCAACAGGTTCCTGTTGCAACCAACATTGGGGAACCTACATTGCTGGAACCTATCTCCCTTGAGAGGGTTACCATTGAAGCGCACCATTCACCCCGGGTGCAATCTGCTTCCATCCAATCACCACATGCAACCGCCCCCCAAAGTCCTACATTACTTGTTGCACAAGTGCTGACTCAGTTGCACTCCTCACCCCCTTCCCAGATACCAATTACAACTGGGAATACTTCTACCATTGAGGGGGAGGACCAAATTGCAGCTGAGAACCCACAGCATAGGGGTTACAATGTTCCTTCTCCTAGTGTAGCAATGGAGATTGGAACTTCTGGTGAGGCTGCCACTTCTCCTGCTTTAGCATATGATCAGGTTGTAGTTGGTATCATTACTAAGACCTTACCAGAGGCAACTGCTGATGACGGACAAAGTCCTGAGGCAGGAAGTCCCCAGTTCCAAGACAAAGGGGCACATGCTACAACTGAGCAACACTCAGTGCATGTTCATCCTGATATTATCAGGAGGTCAGGTGATTCAGTAATTACTGATGATGACCTGGGCTTCTTTTACGATGTAATCACCCAAAACACCATCCTGGAAGAGGAGGTGAGCAGACTCAAAGAGCTGCTTGCCGAAACTTCTAAGGCACAAAGACCATCTGCCTCTACCACCTCACAGTTGGCACCTTCATCTCAAGGTCTCACAAACACTAAGCCACTCCCAACAACTCAGCCACCTGCCTCTGCTTCTAGCACTATTTCTCAGGAACAGAACCCTCCTGAGCAAATAGTTGCTATCCTTCAAAATTCCCTCCCTCTCATCACACCCATAATGACTGACATAGTGATCAAAGCCATTGATGAGAGGCTTTCCTCAGTAATACAACCATTGATAGAGGAGGTTGTGGGCAAACAGCTCTCTGGCAATCAACCCCTTGCAACCAATGCAACCAAAAAGGGGGAGATTAAGTCAGTGAAAGCAAAAAGAAAGAGGAGTACAGAGGAGAAAGAAAAGGAGAAAGAAACAGAAGGGATAGTAGTGGAAAAGGAGTTGGAGTTGAATGTGGAGACCGATACAGAGAAGGAAAAAGAGAAAGCCTTGGAGCTACTGATAAAAGAGGCTGATGCCGAACACAGCAGATCAATGGACAACATCATTGATCAGCTGTTTAGGCAAGGCCATGACACCGATAAACTTGACTCTGAGATTCGACGATTAGAGATTGAAGAAATCTAGAATAGATGGGCAAGTTATGAAGTGTTAGAAAGAGAAAGGCTTGAGATCATGATTAGATTTATTGCAAAATATCTTGGAAGATCAATGATCGAAATCAAAGCTTGGTCCAGGGACAGTATCTTGGCAATCACCACCAAGATCTGTTCGTCTCAAGCATATACTAAGGGACTTGTTATTGAAGCTTTGAATGAAGCGGGTGCTGGGAGCAGGACTGAGCTAGCCAAGCAATCAAAAACCACACTCACCTCAAAAATGCTAGAACAGCCTGTCAACATTCCCACACTAAAACCACCCAAAACACAATCCACAAACCAACTCCCTTACCCTCAAAACCCTTAGCCGATGATATACCCTTGTAGAAGAAGAGAAAGGTATTGAGGCTAGAAGATGATGAAGAAGATGATGAAGATGATGAAGATAGGCTGCCACTCTCAGCTGTGATTCAGTTGCCTAAGGCCACAAGTCACTCCTCAGCAATTACTCCTGAATTCCAAAGACAAATGGTTAAAGTGAAGCTAGAAGAAGAAGAGCTTCATAAACAGCATGATGAGGAATTGCTGAAGAGAGTTGACAAAGCTTATGCAGCCACATCTTCTATCATCAATATGAAGAAACAAGCCCTAAGACTTTACACTCTCAACCATACCTTTCAATATCAAAAGGAAAGAGTGAGGATTTGGCCTGATCCCAGGGTGTCTCACAGAATTCATAAGAAAAACATACCTCAGAGATACATTGGCCAGGTGAAAAAGATCGTAGATGAAGTGATCTCTCTGGTCTTTGTAGTTTCACCCTGGGAAATCCTAGAGGACTTCAAGAAAGCCTATAAAGCTAATCTAACCCCTCAGAAGATGCTGGAAAACAAAATAGTGAAAAAGGGGTTAGTTTACAAGAGGCTTGAGGAAGTCAGGAAAAATGAGCTCCAGTTGTTCCTAGAGGGTAATCACCTGGATGAGTTTGCTTACAAAATAATAACAACTGTGGACCTAAAGAATGGGAAACAGGCCAAATACCTGTCTGAGTATTATGGGCCTGAATCATTGTTTGAGGAGGTGCTGAAGAGCTAACAATGGAGGAACAAATCACCTTCCTTGAGGCCTACACAAGAGTCGTACAGACTCATCATGGGGAAATAGATCTCATGAATGGGGTAACAACTCTGTGTCCAGTTTCCTAAAACAGAGTTCCCATTCATAATTTGCCACACAAATCTCTGAGACTTCTTCCCTGGCCGGTGCTTAAAAAGGGTCGCTTCTGAGCTGATCTAGAAGACAAAAAGACCAACATTTCTGCCATAATAAGTAGGACAACTCTAATAAGTTTAGAGGTTTTGGCTGCATTTGTTCAGGGGTAGTTTGTTGGACCAAAAGAACCAATGAGCCTGATCAGAAAAACCTCTAAGTCCCACAGACATCACAACAACTGCTGAAGACTTGATCAGCTGTTTGACAAAGTCTGAAGACTGCAACAGCTGAAGAACTAAAGTACTGAAGAACAACATCTGAAGATCTAAAGTGCTGAAAACTTCAACAACTGAAGACTAAAAGTACTGAAGTACAACAGCTGAAGTATAAAGACTGAAGACATCAACTGATGACAACAGCTGAAGCTCAAGTACAAGTACTAAAGCCTTCAGAGTTTGTTACAACAGCTGAAGAAGCATTCTTCAGTTGTTGTGATGGTTTACCTTTCAGTAGTTTTCTTTGTTTCTGTATTTGTAAAACAACTGAAGAGTATGTTCTTCAGTTGTTATAGTTTCAGTATTTGTAAAACAACCGAAGAGTATGTTCTTCAGTGTTATAGTTCAGTAGTTTCTTTTCAGTAGTTGTAATAATAGTTAACACTTAGCATTTTTGAAAGAAGATGTCAGCTGTTTGACATCTTCAGTAGTTGTGTTAACTATTAGCAGTTTGTAATAAATTCTGTTAGATGTCACTATCAAGTGACATCAGCAGACGTCACATCTCTTATATAAGAGGTGTTGACCTAATTGTAATTGTGACATTCCGTTACCACGAAAGCGAATGTTGGATGAAATATTATTTGCAGAATTCTCTGTCTATAACTGTTTTTCTTACATTGAATATCTCTTTGTTCTTGTGAATTGGCTAATTCGTTGTAAGAATTCCGCTGCTATACTCTCTAATCAATCAAACGTAAATCACTGATCCTAACAGTTAAATACACTCAAACTTGGTGAAGTGAAGTTCTCATGCGTCCGAATGGTCAAGCGACTAAGTGTTCATGCGCCTAAATAGTCCATACTCCTGAACAAGTTCATGCGTCTAACTCAGTCGCACGACTGAAAGCTCTGTCGTGCGAATGGATCAAACGCATGCATGGATCAATCGCACGACTGAACCATGCTAGTGGTCCAGTCGCCCGAATGAGCAACCTTACCCTATAAATACCTCTTAATTCGTGGAAAAACGTAACAATTAAGGAGCATTCATTCCTAATAAATTCAAGACGTACCCTAGCCGTCCAGAAGCCTCCAAGTTCGTACTCCAAGTTCACAGAACATTGTTGATCGATTCCAATCGATTTTTCACGTTAGATACAATATCTTATTATTTCTACGTGCGTTCTCACTGATTAGATCGCCAATCAAATAGGATTCCGCACTATTTGGTTTGGTCTACATGTTAATTAGTTTGTATTTCGTTTGAATACAAGATCCTAACAAGTGGTATCAGAGCTTTGGCTCTTGATTACATGTGATTCAATTAATTTTGATACAAAGGTTGTGTTTTTTCACTAAAAATGCAATCTTTTTCTGTCAAAAAATTGTCTTGGACGTCTCCTGCTCATCAAGTTTTGGTTTCTACGGCATAAGGTGATTAGGGTTGGTGAAAATTCGGGTTTTCTTACGGCTAATACACGTTAAACCTAGATATTTTCGAAAAATAGCAGCTTCAGTCGCCCGATTGACCCAATCCCACGACTAGACTTCATTCGCATCCCCAGCGTGCGATTGAACTCAGTCGCATCTTCATTCGTACGACTAAGCCTACCGGTCGCATTGTTCATACGCATCAGTTTCACTCACACGACTGGACCAATCGCTTAGTTCATCAGCATGATTGAACCAGTTGGATAGTTTCATTCGCACGGGTAGTCCATTCGCATCGCTCCATTCACACCAGTTAACAGATTGTTTAAGAGACTTAAAGTTGATCGAGATGGAGGATCAGTTGTTAATGTTTACAGCCGGGAAGGACTCACGGATTCAGAACTTACTGCTACTGGAGAGTGAGGTGGGGAATCATAATAAACCCCCAAAGCTTATAACATTAGATGAGTTTCCCCACTGGAAACAACGTTTTGAGATCTACTTCAATGGAGTGGATCAAAATATGTGGGAAGCTATTGGGACGGGATACAGTATGCCGGTGGGAGCAGATGGGGTGAAACTTACTCTAGGAGGAATGACTAATGCACAGAAAGTTAAATATAATGCTGAAAAGAGAGTATATGCATTGCTAACACAGTCTATCCCTAAGGACATTTTTCACCAATTCTCAGAGAATAAACAAGCCAAGAAGTTATGGGATGAGCTGGAGAAAAGATATGACGGGAATGCTTCGTTGAAGGCAATTAAAGCTAAGGAACTGAAGAAAGAATTTGACAACTTTTCATCAATAGGAAAAGAGAGTTTAGACGATGTCATTGATAGATTCTACCATTTGATGAGCGAGCTGCACACACATGGTGTCACAACTACCATGGAAGATAAAGTGTCAAATTTTGCTGACGGGTTGCCAGAAAGTTGGGCTTCTTTTGTGTCAAATATGAGACAGAATGGATTGCTATCAAAGTTGGACATCAATGATTTCATACTAAAGCTACGAGAAGAAGCACTAAGGATGAAGTATCGAGCTCAGAAGACTTCGTACACTCAGAATCCAGCTTTGTACAATGCCACTCCTCAAGTTAAGACGTCTGGAGCACCTCTTCAGACTGCTTTTGTGTCAAGCTCATCTGGTCCTTCACAAGTCTCTCCTTCAGGATCAGAAACGTCAGGGTCTTCTAGTACCCAATATATCGGATCCGAAGCAAATGCTACTAGACTGAAGACTGAGAATCTCGGAAACATGACAGTAGAAGTAGCTCGAGAGCACATGGATCTCTTGGCAGCAGTGGTCCATTCCTATGATGGACTCATTGTTAGAAAAATTGGAAACTGCCATCTGGCAGATGAGGACTACGAGCAGGTTGATGAGACTGAACTGGAAAGGATGGATATTATGTGGGCTTAGCAAATGTTGTCCGGAGAGCAAAGAAGTTCGTGAAGAAGACCGGACAAAACTTAGTTGCTACTAAGGACACTACTTTTGGTTTTGACAAGAGCAAGGTGACCTGCTTCAACTGTGGAGAAAAGGGGCACTTCAAAAGAGAATGTTTGAAGCCAAAGAAGACTGGAAACATGAATGATTCTCATCCTTCACTCGTCAACACAAGCAAGCTAGCAGTTCTACATCATCAGGCAAGGATCCAAAAGCTTTGACCGCCCATGATGATGAAGGACAGGACTGGAGCTTTATGTTTGTATCTCCGGGAGAAACCAATATTGCGAGCGTGGATGACTTAGATGATCATTCCGCAAGTGAAAGAGATATAGCAGTTGAAATAGCGATGTCACAGAGTGAAGAAACTGCAACAGAGGTCAGCTACAAGCCTGAAGAAGGGACGTCTACATCAAAGAAAGAATCACCAGAACCAGAGACATCTGATGCTGCACTGATGACTACTTCATCAAAACCTCCTCAGGTAAGTTCTATTGACCAACTTTTCAAAAATCATGCTTGTTCTCACTGTGATAAATTTAGAGAAAGAATAGATCAGAAATTTGCTAGCTTGTTAGATCATAATGATAGCCTAGTAAAGGATTTGAAACTGTGCATTGAGACAATAGAGTTTTAAAACAAAATGAGCATAGTTACAAAGAAAAGGTAGACCTGTTGAATAAACAGCTTAGGGAAACTGAAGTAGTAGCATTTAACCAAGATAATGACATTAGGTACTATCTTAACTCCCTAGAAGACACTAAGAAACAAAAAGCAGTCTTAGAAGTAGAAGTTAACTCTTTAAAGCAAAAACTGCACAGTTAGACAAGTTCATCTCATATTGTCCAACATTGAGTGAGAGAGCGCAACAATGGGGAGGGCTTGGGCTATAAAGTGGTTCCACCACCCCCTGAGACCTTGATGAACACTAAGTGTAAACCAATAAGTAACAATCCCATCAAGGATCATGTGGTGTCTACTCCTCTTGTAAGTGATCTAAATTCCACAAGTTCTTCAATTGAATTTGGAACAAAACAAAAGGAGGCCACCTCAAAGGCAAATGGTAAAATGCCTGGTGTTAATCTGGAAAAATAATTTGAAAAGGCTAATATAAAGTCAGGGTTAAACAAAGTCAAATTTGAACCTAAAAAGACTATTAATGTTAGCCTTACACAAGTCCCACGTCAAAGTCCAGTTACCAAAATGGAAAAGTTGTTAAGAATGTCAAAACAGTTAAGTTTGCTAAACAATATCATACATCAAAAGAAGAAGAGTCAAAACCCAAACAAAATGATGTCACTAGGATGTCACACACATCTCCACAATGAAAGTTTAATCATAAAGTTAATAGCAGGTCATGCTACAACTGTGGAGAGTGTGGACACATTGCTTTCTTTTGTCCTTACTTTCAGACATCTAGGAAGAAAATTCAACTTCAAAACACAAAATCTAGGTCTTCTAAGAGGAGTTCTTTAACTCCACCTAGAAGAACTAGTGAACACAAAGTTCAACCCATTAGCCAGTCGTCTATTTATCACAAACAGGCCTTATACAAATCTGGCTTATGGAAAGAAAAGTCATCCTCTGTGTCTGATAATGATGACAAGAAGGCACTGAGCTACCCTCACCCTCTAAGGGTCAATGGGTTAAATTCATGATGTGTGATGCCTCTGGGAAACCCAAGCCAGTAAAGGCTGAGATTCCTAACCTTAACTAATGCTTTAAATTGTATGTGCAGGTTGTTCGCTACAGTGCTGAAAACAACACATGGATTGTAGATAGCGGAGCATCCAGGCACATGATAGGAAACAGGGACCTTTTATCAAACGTCAAACAAATAAAAGGCGGGCATGTTTCGTTTGCTGGTAACAAAGGAGGTTATATCATAGCTCAGGGAGAGGTTGGAAATCAGAAAGTTAACTTTGACAAAGTGAACTACGTTCAACAACTTCAAAACAACTTACTCTCTGTTTCCCAAATATGTGACAAAGGGTTAAAGTCATATTTGACAACAAGAAGTGTTAGGTCCTAAAGAAAGACTATGTGATTCCGGAGGACCAAGTTCTGATGACAGCTTCAAGATATAAATACCTTTATGTTTTGGATCTCTCAACGGCTTCTACAACGGATCATGAAGTTCAGTGCTTCCTATCAAAAGCTACTGAGAAGGACTCCATTTCCTGGCATAGGAGAATAGGACACATAAATCAACAGAAGATAAATCACTTGATTCAGAAGGATTTAGTGAGAGGTGTTAACGTCAAAAATTTCCAACTTCCTAATTTATGTGTAGCATGCAAGAAAGGCAAACAGACGATGAAGACTCATAAGGAAAAGAAAGTTCATTCTATCGAGCTTCCTCTTGACTTCTTCACATGGATCTGTTTGGTCCAGTTAGTACAAAGAGCATTGTAGGTGACCTGTACTGTTATGTGGTTACTGATGACTACTCAAGATTCTCTTGGGTAATGTTTTTGAAGTCCAACTCAGAAACATTTGAGTCATTCAAAGAATTAGTAACCAAACTGGAATCTCTCTACAAGCTGAAGGTGAGACAGGTATGCTCAGACAATGGGACTGAATTTAAGAATCAGTGGATGGAGGCTTACTGCAAGGAAAAGGGAATTGTGCACCAGTTCACCTCTTCTTACACGCCTCAGATGAATGGTGTTGCTGAGAGAAAGAATAGAAGCTTGATAGAGACAGCACGAACAATGCTAGCAGACTCGAAACTGCCCATCCAATTCTGGAATGAGGCAGTAGCTAATGCATGTTAAACATTAAATCGAGTCCTGGTAGTCAAGCGACATGGCAAGACATGTTACGAATTACTACAACGACGTAAACCTAATCTGGAGTATCTCAAATCATTTGGTGCGCCATGCACACTTCTGAAGAAAACTCAAGAAGGAAAATTTAGCGAGAATACTGATAAGGGATCTTCTTAGGATACAACATACCGAACAAGAGAGTTTACAACAACTCAATGGGTTTAGTAGAAGTGTGGTGTAATGTTGATGTTCAGCGATGTACCACACCCCCTACTGGAAAAGGACCCGTTTACTTTTTCGACTACGATGGATTCTTCAAGTCCTTCAACATCCCTATCTCCCCTTCTGATGACGAGTTAGCTACGCGAATGATGTAAGATATCTTGAATACACCATATCGTGATCCAACATCATCGAGCTCACAGGGAGAATCATCTCATCACTCCGGGGGAGCACTAGAAGACAGTGACTCCTCCTCAGAAGATGAATCTACAGAGGATGACCAGAACACTCAGGAGACACAGGTATCAATTCCTGCAAGTCCACAAACATCTAACAGTGATGCTTCTTCGACTTCAGATCCTCATACTCCTTCTAACTCAGATGTAGAACCAAATGTTCATAATCTTGGCTCTGAGGTAGTTGTTCCTACCACTCCAGGATCACGTCTAAATGTCTATCATCCCCTAGTAAATGTCATTGGGGATGTCAGATCAGGAGTCTAGACCAGAAATCAGCTGTACTCAGCTGATTATGCCTCGATAATGGAAAAAGGATACATTCACGATGGTGCTTATCGGTGTTTTGTCTCGCAGTTTGAGCCAAAATATGTTAGTGAAGCACTGAATGATGAGGCATGGGTGAGTGCTATGCAAGAGGAACTTCTTCAATTCAAGAAGTTAGGTGTACGGACACTGGTAGATAGACCTAAAGGTGCTAAGGTCCTCGGCACCAAATGGGTCTTGAAATGCAAGAAGGATGATCAAGGTGTCATGATCAAGAACAAAGCTCGACTGGTAGTTCAAGGATTTCAACAAGTCGAGGGGATTGATTATAATGAAGTGTTTGCACCGTGGCCAGGATGGAAGCCATCCGTATCTTCCTTGCCTACGCATCATATATGAAGATCAAAGTCTATCAATTAGATGTGAAGAGTGCATTCCTTCATGGTGAAATTAGAGAGATAGTTTATGTCAGTCAACCTAAGGGATTTGAAGATCCTTATCATCGAGACAAAGTTTACAAACTTGACAAGGCCTTATATGGGCTTCATCAAGCTCCTAGAGCCTGGTATGAGAAACTCTCGACTCATCTTGTGAAACACGGCTTTCGCAGGGGACTCATTGACTGCACATTGTTTATCAAAGAAAAAAATGGTGATTTACTGCTAGTACAGATATATGTCGATGACATAATCTTTGGTTCAAACAACGAAGAGTTATGCAAAGAATTTGAAGCAATAATGAAGGCAGAGTTCGAGATGAGTGCCATGGGGGAAATGAAATTCTTTCTCGGGTTACAAGTGGATCAAACACATAAAGGGATTTTTCTACATCAAACCAAGTATGTGGGAGACATTCTCAGTCGGTTTGATATGGAGAATGCCTCTGCAGCTGGGACTCCACTTGCTACAAACCATGATATAGCACCTGATGAAAATGGAGATCTGGTAGATGCAACAATGTACCGAGGAATGATGGATCTCTCATGTACCTTACTGCCTCTAGACCTGATATCATGTATGCTACATGTCTATGTTCTAGATATCAGGCTAAACCAAAGGTTAACTATCCGATTGGGGTCAAGAGGATATTTTTTGTTATCTGAAGGGCACACCCACACTTGGGTTGTGGTATCCTCATGATGATGACTTTGAGCTCACGGCGTACAGTGACTCGGATTACGGGGGCTGCAAGATGAATTACAAGTCTACATCAGCAGGGTGTCAATTCTTTGGGAGGAGATTAGTGACCTGGCAATGTAAGAAGCAGACCTCGGTTGCGCTGTCAACCTGTGAAGCCGAATACGTTGCCGCTGCAAGTTGTTGTTCTCAAATCATTAGGATTCAACAGCAAATGCGGGACTACGGTTTAACTTTCTCTTCTACTCCTATTTTTGTTGATAACTCTGTTGCAATTGCAGTAAGTAAAAATCCAGTACAACACCCTAAGACCAAACACATCGGTATAAATTATCATTTTATACGGGACTGCTTTGAAAAGAATTTATTCGATGTGGTAAAAATAAATACGGTTTTTCAACGCGTTGACCTCTATACAAAAGCTTGTGACAAACCACGTTTTCTCTATCTGTTAGAGGTCAACGGCGTTAAAAAGAAAGGTGATGTTATTTCTGATGATGATCATGTGTTGTTCGATACAATTTATTCTATTTTTTATGTTTTTCTTCATTGTTCTATTTTGTTTTAACTTAAATTCATGTTATTATTAAAATCGGTTATGATTTTAGAATTTTAGGGGAGAATAGGTCAGCGAGTAACATTTAAAAAAAAGGAGAAGGAGAGGCTAAGTGACAGAAGGTAGATCGTATCTGTGATACCGATTCAAATACTTTGGAAAATGATAGTACACATGAACAAAATCAAGAGGGACTTTAATATTTAATTTAGAAAAGATGCAAAATCAAAGTCTAAGTCTGTGTAGTCTGAGCAATATAAAAGGAAATATGATATAAAAATTGGTATCTACTAAGGTAACACAATGAAAGTAGACCTAGAGGTTGCTAGACCACAGATGATATGTCGGTAGATTCAACACATAGATGATTAGACCTGACTGGTGATCTCAAGATCAAATTAAGTTGTTCAACTGACTGTCGCTCCCATCTTATCACTGGTTAACACAATCAACAATATTCCAATAAGGGGTAACGAGCATGTAAACGCCACAAATGTGTGTGGATGACCATAAATAGATCAAAGCACGAAAAAAACAAATGCTATCAAGCTAATAACTTATGTTGTTCGGTGCATTATGTGCTAAAGAAATTAACGATGCTCTAACAAGAAGATAGGTTATGTGCCTCTCTGCTGTGCGATGGCACTGACCTGAGGATAAGCATAACCTAGATATTCTAGAATTCATTTTTGTTTGCCGCCTCTCTGTTGTGCGATGGCACTGACCTGAGGATTGGCTTCTCTTTGAAAGCTCTGAGAATAGTCTCTTCTTGTCAAAATGACCGTAGACCGCTCAAAAGCTCTTGAGGAATGTTGATTATCATATAAGCGTGGGATCCACAAAATTTGTTGAAATAATTAACCTTAAACTATCACCAATATGCGTCAAAAGTCTGTGTTGGATTTAAGAGGACAAACATACTGACAATCATAGTGGATACAAATTCTTGAAAGTCAAATCAATGTGGGAATCTAATAGTACCAGTATGATTTCCTAAATTTGCTAACAACTCTGGATGAAAACCAAGAAGTGAGCATCAAATGGTTTTGATAACAAGTCCCAAATGATTTGACTTGCTTGTATGATTCCAAAATGTGATTTGGTCAGGAATGGTCAAACTAAATAGAAGCTGCCTATTCCAAAAACGAATCTAGTAGATTTCTATCTTAGGATTTACCTCTCACAAAAAGTTAAAAAAGAAGTTTAATTTTTTGTACTTTAGTTTAATTTTCTATTTATCTTGTCATTTCAGTTAATTGTTGTCGGACTACATCTTGGAATTCAGTAAGGTTTAATTCACCTAAAAGGGTCATGTTGAGATGACCACATGTGTTTCAAAAGATAAATGGGTCACGTCTGAGGTGACAAAGTGTTTAAAATGATCACGTCTAAGGTGATCAAAAGTTTTTCAAGATAAAAGGATCATGTCTGAGATGATCAAATGTGTATAATGTTGATTCTAAAGCTTAAAAAAGGTTTTAAATGGCAAATGGTAAGGAATGCAGAAAATTTCATAAGTATGACCCATTCGCACGAATGGACCATGAATATGGACTTATCATGCAAATGGGAGCTATTCGTACGAATGAACCATGAGTATGGACCATTTAACCGAATGGCCTATACGAATGACCCAGTCGGATGTTTAAGAGCGAACGAATGAGTAAGTCGCACAACTGAACTCCAGTCGGACAACTTAAGGGGGCTAACTGAACCAATCGCACGATTGAGGCCCATTCACCCGAATGAAATGTGCGTATTAGCCTAGTCGTATGATTGAATTTAGGTTGAGTATAAATAGAGGGTGAATCGGTCGCAGAGTCTAATCACTCCAAAATTTGCCCTAATTCGCACGACTAACGTTACTCTGCCCAAATTTCGTTTGATCACCATTTGAGCCTTGAAGACTATTGTTTGGTGTGTACTGACGACTTCTATTGAATTACAGGTAATTTGCGGTGCAGAACCATTGTTGTACCACTCACATTGCTACAGAATCTGGACATCGACCCCTTAGAAAAACCGTAACAATTGTGTTCAAATAACCTAACTAAACGATGTAAACAGATGAAATTAAAGATGTTAGGTGATATTAAGTATTGCGAGTCTAATGAACCAGATCACAAAGTCTAAAACTAAAAATGGGAAAAATTGAATTGAATTGAACAGTCGAACAACATGCGAATGGACAGGTTGATGAACCTCAGTCGCACGACTGATGTGTGCGACTAGCTAAACCGCACGACTGAACGATGCGTATGAGTTCAGTCACACGACTGGGTAACCGCATGAGTTTACATACGCATGAGTCTAGTAGCACATTCAGTCGTACGTATGGTTAATTCGCACGACTGGAGTTCAGTCGCACTGCTAATGCACACACTTGATCACAGTCGCACAACCTCATTCGCATGACAGAAAAGAAGGTTTTTCAAGTGCTAGTGATTCAAGACATTCTTAGCCAATGGATACTAATGTTTACTTTCACTGTGTAACAGATGGCGAGTCGATGGACAATGAGTAGGAAGCACAACTTATGTGCTCATCTAGATCTGACCTCAAGAAATGCATTAGACTTTTCTTGCATTATTACCTTTCTACGGAGATCAAGAATTGCGAATGCTATATGTGCTCCATGTACTCCATATCGTTTTATACAGCAGGCCTTCTGGGAAGGTGCAGTAGTTGACCGATCTTGAGCCTCATTGTATCAGGAGTACTATCTTTGGAGAGGCGATTGAGATCACAGAGGAAGATCTCAAGATTGTGCTGCAGTTGGGGGAAGATGCTGACTGTCCTACTAGACTATACCCCCTTACTGTCAGAGGATGTTTTCTTCGAGCTAAGTACTCTAGGGACATCAATGCAGGGGTGCTCAACAAGAGCAACCTGTGCCCCCAGTTCAAGTACCTTGCTCACGTACTACTGAACTGCATAGCGTCCAGGATGGGAGGATTTGATGAGTTGTCAGATCATATCCAGAATTCCTATGTAGCGTTGGTGCTAAACCATCCGTTCAGCTTCTCCAGTATGAGTTTCTCCTACTTAGTGGAGAACATTGAGGGGAAAGGGAAGGAGGGCTTCTGCATGTACCCCCGATTCATGCCGATGATTATAGACCAGAAGCTCCCTTCACGCCGAAGGAGAAGGAAGATGCAGTAGTGCTTGAGGTGATGGATGATACCACCTTAGGCAGATGAAGGTGTACAGGGGGAGCAGGTGAAACCATCTGTCAGGAGACTCTTCAGGCATCTGGCCCGTGAGGACTATGTTATGCCAGCTCGGAGGAAGTGGCGTCACGATGATAGTGATTCTAATGTTGAGCAGATTGCTCTACCCTCCGATGACTCTGATGATGATGATTGCAGGGATGCTGGAGATGCCATGCCCGTTTCACCGAGGGGCACAACGACTAATAGTACACCTCCAGTATCTTCCCCCACTGGAGATTCAGCAGAGTCGGCTGGGTTTCACCAGGATTTTATGCCTGGTGAGGATGATGAGGAGCCACTGACTAAGACTGTGGGAAGCAAAGTTGTTCCCACAGAACAAGGACTCCGGGCGGTTAATGAACGCTCCAGTGGATCGGGAGAGACTGCCGCTGACCCGACCTATGCTCCAGAGCCGTCCAGCCGTGTTCTAGGGGGAGCATCCTCCTCGACAGGATCGAGGAAGAAAAGGATGGCTCAGCCCCACAGCATGAAGAAAAAGAAGCACAGACACACCTACATCACCACCACAGCCACCACCACGGCCACCTCCACACTACCACTACATTCCACACCCCTACCACGGTGACCACACCACCCACCACTACATATATCCCATCTACCACCATATCATTCACACTACATCACCACCATTATCATAGACCCCACCCAATCTTCACCACTACCAACCACTACTACCACTAGCCACCAAGCAGGACCTTCATCACATCCCACCCACCTATCCGGATCACTTCTACCTCCCATTGAGGTAGAGGAACAGCTATCAGTGTTGAACCGTATGGTGATGCATCTGTTAGCAGCCAATGACGAGAAGAGTGCGCAGATTCGTCAGCTGGCAGATCTCACAACTGCACAGTCCCAGCAATCTCTCAGCAGGCTCAGCTGATTGAGCAGCAGGCATAGAAAATGGCTGCTCAGAGCGAAGAGATTGCCCAACTCCAAGAGCATAGAGTCATATCAGCAAAGAAGATTGAGGAGTTGGAGGATGCTAAAAAGTCTATCATGCTCAGCTTAAGGAACTAAAGTTGAGCCTCTGAAGATAAAGGAAGGAAATGATGATGAGGGTGAAGATGATGATGAGGATGAAGACGAAGAGAGAGATGATGAGAAGGGATGAGGAAGAAAGAATAGAGGCCAGGCAGGAGGATGATGATGATGAAGAGAGAGAGATGCAGCTGCATTACCCTCAGCTCAGTGTCAAGAAAGAAGATCAAGAGAAATCAAGACCAACGAGCTTCCTCTTCTACCCACCAAGTGATGATCCAGTGATTCAAGATAAAAGTAATGATTAGATGATTATGTATTTGATAGCCTTTGTACTTGAATCATGTATTAAACTTATGCATTTGATGTTTATATTAAGATTAATGTATTTCTGTCTTGATTATTAACTAATGTTTGACGTGTTACATGTTTACAACAAGCAGGTCCAAACTTTCAAAGGGACAAATTTGATGTTGCTCCCCTTCAGCAAATCAAGACGCAATTGACTATGATTCTTGATCTGTAAGGGATCGTCAGGAGATTTGTGAGCTATACCCTGAAGAAGGGGAAATAATTCATGATCTTTCAAATGAGCAACTGGCTGAAATGTTCAAGCTGAACCCAGATGAGATCATAAGGATGCTCCAACTTATGAGTCTATCAGTGAAGAAGAGCTAAATGACATTGATGAGATAGAGATAGAAGACATCACAGCAGAGCACTATCCTTAGTACGCTGACAATGAGGGAAATGTGGTCCCCCATCTGGGTGAATCCCTAGTCAGTGATACATTTGAGGTATTGGATCAGATGGAGCAGGAGTCTGAGAAGATTGAAGGAAAAGCCCAAGCCTCAACCGAATCAGAAAGGCAGAATGGCCTGCTTGTTTCGAAGAAATCCGAGCCCAAGCACAGCTCCTAAACAGAATGTCTACACCAAACCCTACAGAGTGAGAAACATCATAAGGTGTCAGGCAAGATTATTGCGTGGGCACATTTCGAGGATCTAAATGTTTATGCAAAAGAGGGAAAAGGCATAGAGTACTTTAGATTTCCACATGATCTAAAGACTCTACCTGGTTTTGAGCTCAACCAGCTGGCTAAATTGAAGTTACTATATGCTGATCCAAGGAAGATGTCAGGCTGGTTTGAGGCTGCCCTAAAGAAAGAGTACCACACCAGGTGGGTCAACTTCAAACCTCAACACCTACGAGGTATATCAGACGATCTGAAGTTGACTCCATCACTATTAAGCCCAAGATAGTGCTGAAGTGGAGTCCCCCAAGAACAATGTATAGAATCCCTCTCAGGGAAATGCCACAAGACTTCACTCCACACTTTAAGTGGTGGTACTATGATTGGAGAACCGGGGAGGCGGTCATAGTTCTAAATAGAGAGGGACAAATGGATACCATCAGGGTGTTTGACCCAATGTGGCTCACTAAGTTGTCTGATAATGATGTCTACACATTATACAAGTGGCCACTATTCTATGACCTGCAAGATATTGTACAAGCCCTCCAATTCCAAAATGTCATAAGACTCTACTTTGCGTTCGAGATGCATCCAGGAGTCACAAGAGAGGAAAAGTACAAGAAGTATGAAGAGGTGATGCAAAAGGTAAGACATTAGATAGATCTAGGTCCAAGGGGGAGTTTGTTGATACATATATGTACCTAGATCCTGATCTGAATGTAATATGTCTTACACTTATGTAACTATTGGGTACTTAATGAAATACAAATATTTGATTGTGTTTATAATGTTTAAATATTTCATTAATGAGTTGATTAACGCATATTGACGTAATTATATAGGTTTGTGATTGTTTGAAGTGTTATGCATAATGTTATAATGTTAAATACACTCAAACTTGGTGAAGTGAAGTTCTCATGTGTCCGAATGGCCATGCGACTAAGTGTTCATGCGCCTAAATAGTCTATACGCCTGAACAACTTCATGCGTCTAACTCAGTCGCACGACTGAAAGCTCCGTCGTGCGAATGGATCAAACGCATGCATGGATCAATCGCACGACTGAACCATGATAATGGTTCAGTCGCCCGAATGAGCAACCTTAACCTATAATACCTCTTAATTCATGGAAAAATGTAACAATTAAGGAGCATTCATTCGTATTCAATTCAAGACGTACCCTAGCCGTCTAGAAGCTCCAAGTTCGTACTCCAAGTTCACAGAACGCTGCTGATCGATTCCCAATCGATTTTTCATGTTAGATACAATATCTTATTGTTTCTACGTACGTTCTCACTGATTGATCACCAATCAAATAGGATTACGCACTATTTTGTTTGGTCTACACATTAATTAGTTTGTATTTCGTTTGAATACAAGATCCTAACATTATTTTAATTGTGGCATATAGAGTCGTTCTGAGTAACTATTGACTGTGATCCTGGTTTGTTCACACGCCTCGCGGTAAGACTCCGCACGTGGGTTTTGAGGGTGTGACAGATTGGTATCAGAGCCATTGGTTATAGGGAACTAGGTTGCATACACACTAGACTATAACCGCACACAGTTAGTTAGTTACTTGTGCCTTATTCTCATCTACTATATACTCATTGGCATACACGTCACATTCTCTATAGCATGGCATCGTCATCGAGAGCTCCGGGTAAGCGACCCGAGTCACCTTCATGATATGAATCCCCACCTCCCGCACCTGTACCTGACAATGGACTCGATTGGCCCCGACTAGGTTATCCTCGAAGGGAGATTGACTGGGATCAACCTTTTGCACTGGAGCGTGACCCTCCACGAGACTAGAGTTTTTGTCCTAGATTTGTTGATCATATTTTGTATAGGGAACGCGTACCTGTCCCGAGGCCCAGGACTAGGAACAACGCCGATCAACAATGCCTTCACTCCTAAGGACGGTGCAGTCCAACGACCAACTGATTGTTGCACTGGTGGCTGCACTGGACACTGAGCAGCATCGAGTCAGACAGCTCACGGGTGATGTCTGTACACTGCAGCATGAGGTGTATAACTGAGACATGAAATGGATGAACTCGAGGAGCAACACGGGAAGACCCTAAACGGGTGTCACCATATGGAAGATGGTCTTATAGCACTCAGAGGGCGCGTGACTGCTCGTGAACAGCGGGACACAATAGCCGATAATAGGATTGCTATCTTAGAAGCTATTAGGATTAGTGATCTGCGTTTGATTGATTAGAGAGTATTGCAGCGGAAATCAAACAATGAATTAGACAATTCACAAGAACACAATTGATATTCAATATAAAAGTAAACAGTTATAGAGAGAGAATTCTACGAATGATATTTCATTCAATATGAGCTTTCGTGGTAACAGAATGTCACACGTACAATTAGGTCAACATCTCTTATATAGGAGATGTGACGTCTGCTGAAGTCACTTGATAGTGACATCTAACAGAATTATTCAAACTACTGATAGTTAACACAACTACTGAAGATGTCAAAACAGCTGACATCTTCTTACAAAAATACTAAGTGTTAACTATCACTACAACAACTGAAAAGAACTATTGAAACTACAACGATTGAAGAACATGCTCTTCAGTCGATTTACAAGTACTGAAATAGAAAAGAAAACTACTGAAAGGAAACCATCACAACAACTGAAGAATGCTTCTTCAGCTGTTGTAATAAACTCTGAAGGCATAAGTACTTGTACTTGAACATCAGCTATTGTCATCAACTGATGTCTTCAGCTGTTGTCTTCAATCTTTGTACTTCGGGTTTTGAAGTCTTCAGCACTTTAGTCTTTAGTTGTTGATCTTCAGACTTTGGTCTTCAGCTTTTGAAGTCTTCAGTACTTTAGTCTTCAGCTTTTGAAGTCTTCAGTACTTTAGTCTTCAGCTGTTGAAGTCTTCAGTACTATGTTCTTCAGTTGTTGCTCTTCAGACTTTGTCAAACAACTGATCAAGTCTTCAGCAGTTGTTGTAATGTCTGTGGGACTTAGAGGTCTTTCTGATCAGGCTCATTGGTTCTTTTGGTCCAACAAACTCCCCCTGAACCAATGCAGCCAAAACCTCTAAACTTATTGAAGATGTCCCACTTATTATGGTAGAAAGATTGGTCTTTTTGTCTTCTAGATCAGCTCAGAAGTGACCCTTGTAAGCACAGGCCTGGGACGAAGTCTCAATGATCTGTTTGGCAAAGGATGAATGGGAACTCTGTCTTGGGAACTGGACACAGAGCTGTTAACCCATCCATGAGATCTACTTCCCAACTATGAGTCTATATAACTCCCTTGTATAGGCCTCAAGGAAGGTTATTTGTTCCTCCATGGTAAGCTCTTCTGCTCCTCTTTCAAAAAGTGATTCTGGCCCATAATACTCAGATAGGTATTTGACCTGCTTCCCATTTTTGAGTTCCACAGTTGTTATTACTCTATAAGCAAATTCATCTGGGTGATTACCCTCTAAGAACAACTGGAGCTCATTCTTTCTAACTTCCTCAAGCCTCTTATATACTAACCCATTTTTCACCATTTTATTCTCCAGCATCTTTTGTGGGGTCAGTTTAGCTTTATAGGCTTTCTTGAAGTCATCTAGGATTCCCAGGGTGATACTACAAAGACCAGTGAGATCACTTCATCTACAATCTTCTTTACTTGGCCAATGTATCTCTGTGGTATGTTTTTTCTTTTGAATCCTATGAGACACCCTGGGATCAGGCAAATCCTCACTCTCTCCTTTTGATATTGAAATGTATGTTTAAGAGTGTATACTGAGAGCATGCTTCTTCATGTTGATGATTGAAGATGTGGCAGCATATGCTTTGTCACTCTCTTCTCACAGTTCCTCATCATGTTGTTTGTGAAGCTCTTCTTTTTCTAACTTCACTTTCACGGTTTGCCTTTGAGACTCAGGAGTAACTGTTGGAGGGTGACTTGTGGCCTTAAGCATTGTATAATAGCTGAGATTGGTAGCCTGTCTTCATCTTCATCATTATCTTCTTCATCTTCTTCTAGCCTCAGTACCCTTCTCTTCCTCTTCTGGGGTACATCATCGCTATTGGTTTTGAGGGTAAGGGAATTGGTTTGGTAGGTTGTGGTTGTGGTGGTTTTGTTGTGGGAATTTTGACAGGATGTTCTAGCATTTTGGATGTGAGTGTGGCTTTAGATTGCTTGACTAGTTCGTCCTGCTCCCAGCACCAGCTTCATTTAAGGCTTCAATAACCAATCCTTTGATATATACTTCAGACGAACAGATCTTGGTGGTTATTGCCAAGATACCGTCCCTGGACCTTGCCTTGATTTCAATCAATGATCTACCAAGATACTTAGCTATGAACCTGATCATGATTTCCAGCCTTTCCTTTTCCAACACATCATAACTTGCCCATCTAGCTTGGATTTCTTCAATCTCTAGTCTTCTGATTTCTGAGTCAAGTTTTTCAGTGTCATGACCTTGCCTAAACAACTAATCAATGATGTTATCCATTGATCGGCTGTGTTCGGCATCAGCCTCCTTCACCATTGTCTCCAAGTCAGTCTCCTTTTCATTCTTCCTTTTCTTGTATGTGACATGAAAGTCTTTAGTACTTTCAGTCACTTTCTCCATGTCAGCTTCCTTTTCCTTCTCCTTCTTAGTCTCTTTCCTATGTGCAATCCTCTTTATTTTTGCTTTCACTGACAGAATCTCCCCCTTTTTGGTTGCATTGGTTGCAAGGGTTTGATTGTCAGAAAGCCTTTTGCTCACAACATCCTCTCAAGGTTGTATAACTGAGGGAAGCCTCTCATCAAGGTTTTAATCACTATATCAGTGATAATTGGTGTGATGAGAGGTAAGGAATGTTGAAAGATAGTAGCTATTTGCTCAGGGGATTCTATCCCTGAGAAATAGTGCCAGAAGCAGAGGCAGGTGGCTGAGTGTTTTTGAGTGGCTCTGTGTATGGGAGACCTTCAGAGGAGGTTCTATCTGTGGGGTTAAGGGGTAGATGGTCTTTGATCCTGAGAAATTTTGGCAAGCAGCTCTTTGAGTCTGCTCACCTCATCCTCGAGGATGGTGTTTTGAGCTAAAACATCATAAAAGAAGCCCAGGTCATCATCAGTGTTTACTGAATCACCTAACCTCCTGATAGAATTAGGATGAACATGCTCTTAGTGTAGATCAGTAGAAGCATGTGCCCCTGGTCATGGTACTAGGGACTTCCTGCCTCAGGACCATGTCCTTCATCAGCAGTTGCCTCTGGTGAGGTCTTATGAAAGTTACCAACTTCAGCCTGATCATATGCTGAATCAGGAGAAGTAGCAGCCTCACGAGAAGTTCCAATTTCCTTTTCTACACTTGGTGATGGAACATTGTAACCCCTGTGCTGTGGTTATCAGAAGCATTGTGGTCCTCCCCCTCAATGGTTGAGGTATTGCCCAGTTGTAATTTGGTTTCTGGGGAGGGGGTGAGGAGTGCAACTGACTCAGCACTTGTGCAACAATAAGTGTAGGACTTGGAGGGGCGGTTGCATTGGAGATTGGGTAGAAGCAGATTGCACCCGGGGTGAGTGGTGCACTTCAATGGTAACCCTCTCAATTGAGATAGGTTCGAGCATGTGGGATCCCCAATATTTGCAACAGGACCTGTTGAGAGGATACATGTGCGGCTTTGGCAGGTTGAGTCTTTGACATAACTGGGGGGTTAAAACCAGTATGTGTGACCTGTGTTTGTGGTACAGGGGCATCCTCAGGGGACTCATCTACCTGAGTAGCCGTTTTTTGGCTTTTTGGATTTGTGTTTGGTGGGGACTTTGGATTGGAGGTGGTGGCTGTGGGTTCTAGCTGCGTGGGTTTTCGCAGCTTGGCAGCCTGTTTGAGTGATTGGTCTGAGTTGTGCCTGGAGTATACCTCAGGCAATACAGCCATGGCAAGGACTGCAAGGCCAACAAGTCCCTCAGCTTTTAGTTGGTTCTCTATAATGGCCATGATGAACCGAGGATATAATATCCATCGGTTAGCAATAGTTTTGAGGCCATATCCTTAAGTTGAAGAAAAATTATTTCAGAAAAATTTAAGTTTTGTTGCTCAAGGATAGAGAAGAATACCTGCTGCCACATGGTCGACATTTGATCCCAAGAAGAAGTCTAAGGAGCTAAGCAAACATTCACCATATGAAAAATAAGGCGTTCTGCATCATGGAAATGCTTCTTCAGGATGGTAGAGGCACTGAGGTTACCCTGGTATCCATATTGATCAGTGGTGCCCTTTGGATACCCAGCGGGGAAAGTGGCATCATCCAGTTGTAGGGTTTGGCGAAGGATTGTCGGAGTGATGACCACCTGTCGGTTGTTGACGAACGACTGGAGAAAGTCGGTGTTATTCTCCCCAGTGATGAGGGTGACGTTCGTCCAGAACTGATGGAGGGATTCGGCATGAATGGTTGGATTTAGAAGGAAAGCCGTTTTGTAGGGAGAATGGACCATTAGATCAATGGCATTATCGAACTTTGTCTAGAATGGTGATTTGGTAAGGTAGGCAACACTGTGTCGTGGTTTAAGCTTCATGGTCACCATTAATGGGAGAGAAGATTTGGAGGTTTTGAACGTTAGGTTTGGAGATAATGAAGCTCTGTAAGATTAGGTATTTATAGGGTCAGGGTAGAAAACAACTGAAAGGTAGACTGTTGAACGAATGAAGTGTTGGTTTTAGGCATCAGCAGTTATAAAACTACTGAAAACCATGGTTTTGGCTTCAGATGTTTGAAAACAACTGAAGACTTGGTTATAGTCATCAGTAGTTGTGAAACTACTGAACACCTTGGTTGTCTCTTCAGGTGTTGTAAACAACTGATAACTTGGTTTTAGACATCAGTAGTTGTAGAACTACTAAAGACATGGTTTTGTCATCAGTTGTTGTAAAAGCTGAGGATGTGGTGTTAGTCATCAGTAGTGTAAGACTACTGAGGACATGGTTTTGTCATCAGCTATTTAGGGTGAAACAGCAGTTGTAGAAACAAATGAAGAGAAAGTTCTCATCAGTAGTTTTGTCAATTCTTAGCTTTGCAGATGTTTCATACTATCCTCAACACTTACTCATCAGTCTTTTTGCTGTTTTCAGTTGTTCATAGGACATCAGTACTTGATCTGTTTTTACTGATATCAGTAGTTATAACTACATCAGTAGTTGTAACTTGATCAGTTGTTTTAACAGAATCAGTACTATATGTGATATGGTTACTAATGATCATCAGTACTTAGTTACTGAGATCATCAGTAGTTATCACTTATTCTAGCTGCAGCATACCAAGCCTTAACACTAGGTTTTGGAAAGTTGAACTATCCAAAGGCTTAGTAAAATATCTGCAAGCTCATTAGCACTAGGCACAAACTTTGGATCAATCAGACCTTTTTCAAAAAGTCCCTAATAAAATGATGTCTGATCTCTATATCTTTGGTCCTAGAGTGCTGATTGGATTTTTGACAATGCACAGAGTTGAAGCACTATCCATTAATAATGGATTCTTAGTCTCTGTAATGCCATAATCCAAAAGTTGGTTCTGAAGCCAGAGTACCTGAGAAGTACAACTTTCAGCTGCCATGTACTCTGCTTTAGCAGTAGATGTAGCAACAGATGTTTGTTCTCAACTCTGCCAGAAATCAAATAGTTGCCTAGGAATTGACATCCACCAGAAGTTGACTTTCTGGTTAACTTACACCCTGCATAGTCCCTGTCTGAAAAAGCAACTAATTTGCAAGAGTGTCCAGTGGAATACCATAAAAACCTAGAGATTGTGTACCTTGCAAATATCTAAAGATTCTTGACTGCAATCAAATGAGACTTTTAGGAGCAGCCTAAAATCTAGCACAAACAGAAGTTGTAAACATGATATCTGGTCTAGAAGCTGTTAAGTACATCAAGGACCCAATCATACATCTGTAAAGTGTTTCATCAACAGCTTTACCTTTCTGATCTACATCCAGTTGTGTGGTGTTGCACATGGGAGTAGAACAGGGCTTACAATTTTGTAAATCAAACTTATTCAAAAGATCTTTTGTATATTTTGACTGATGAATAAGATTTCCTTCAGCCTTTTGTTTGATTGCAATCCTAGAAAGAACTGTAATTCTCCCATTGCACTTATTTCAAACCTTTGATTCATTAAACATGTAAAATCATCACACAACTGGGGATCAGAGGATGCAAAAATAAATCATCAACATAAATT
The DNA here is from genome assembly GCA_025506515.1 of Flaveria trinervia. Lineage (NCBI taxonomy): Eukaryota > Viridiplantae > Streptophyta > Magnoliopsida > Asterales > Asteraceae > Flaveria > Flaveria trinervia. Next base: position 41,368,226 of record CM046442.1, read on the forward strand.
TGAACAAGTAGCTTATGCTGATCCACCTTCTTAATAAACAAAGTTTTATCTATGGAGCCTCTAGTGAAATTATTTTTAAGAAGAAAATTTGAAAGTGTTTCATACCAGGCTCTAGGAGCTTGCTTCAACCCATAAAGAGCCTTATCAAGTTTATACACCCAATTAGGATGTTTATTATCCTCAAAACCTGGTGGTTGACACACATAAACCTCCTCTTTTATTTTACCATATAAAAATGCACTTTTGACATCCATTTGAAAAACTTTAAGATTGTGGAATGTACACAGAGGCTAAGAACAATCTAATTGCCTCTAGTCTGGCTACAGGGGCAAAGGTTTCATCATAATCAATACCTTTTCTTGTGAAAACCCTTGTACAACCAGTCTAGCCTTGTTCTTAACAATAAGCCCATTTTCGTCAGTTTTATTCCTAAACACCCATTTAGTGCCTATTGCACACTTACCTGGGGGTAGAGGAACCAGTTCCCACACTTGCTGTTTCTTGAACTGAAGTAGCTCAAGCTGCATGGCTTCAACCATCCATTGTCTCTCAAAGCAACATGATAGTTCTTTGGCTCTAGCTGCTGATGAAGAGAGCATAGAAACATAAGTTAGACAATTGACTTCTTGTTGAAACTCCAGCATTGATATCACCAATGATTTGAGACATTGGGTGATTCTTCAGCTCTTGATAAACATGAGATCTGTGCAAGTGTTTGTAGAACCTTCAGCAGCAGCAGATGGTGATGCAGACTCTTGAAACCAAGAATTAGATGGTAAATCAAAAGATGTAGAGGAATCAGATATCTCATTAGCAATTGTTATGGATGGAACTGCTGAAGCTACAGGAACATCAAGTTTAGCAGACTCAGGCAGTTGATCACTAAACTTGAATAGGTGAGTATTGATATTATCATCATCATCAATACCACCAGGTGGAAGACATGCTGCAGAAGATGATTTATCCACATGATCTGCAACAGCTGGAGGTTGATAAGGAACATATTGCAGTATGTCCAGATCAACAACTCCATAGGGTTTTGTGGAATCTTGTCCTTTGGAGATTCATTAAACTTCACATGCAGAGTTTCTTCAACTATCTTTGTTCTGCTGTTGAAGACTCTGTATGCCTTGCAAGTAGATGAATAACCAACAAAATACCCTGCATCCACCTTAGGATCAAATTTGTGGAGTTGATCCTTTGTGTTGAGAATGAAACAGGACACCCAAAGGCTCTGAAAAATGAAATTAGAGGAGCCAAGTGATGTAGAACTTCATATGGTCTTCATCAACCTCTATTTACTAAGGCTCTATTCTGCACATAGCAAGCTGTATTAACAGCTTCAGCCAAAAGGTTAGTGGCAAACCAGAGTCAGCCAACATAGACCTTGCAGCTTCAATTAGGGTCCTGTTCTTTCTCTCCACTACTCCATTTTGTTCTGGAGTCTTGGGATGGTAAACTGCCTTTTGATTCCCTTTGAAGATAAAATCATCAAGTGTATGGTTTTTGAATTCAGTTCCATTGTCACTCCTTATACACTTGACTGATAGGAAATTGCTTCTCAACATACAACACAAAGTTTATAATCTTCTGAGCAACCTCATCCATTGAATGCAGAAAGAAAGTCCATACAATCTGGAGTAATCATCCACAATTACCAGATAGTATTTCTTCTTTGCCATGCTCATCACTCTCACAGGACCAAATAGATCCATGTGCAGTAACTGCAAGCAGGCATTGGACTTAGGTTCTTCAATAGGAGGGAATGAGACTTTGTGTTGTTTTCCTTTTAAACAAGCAGTGCAGGTTTCATCACAGTGGAACTCCTTTATTGTAAACCTCTCACTAAACTATTGTGGATTAGCTGATTCATGTTTTTGATATTAACATGACCCAGCCTTTGTGCCACAGTTTAGATTCCTGAGGAGAGGCTTTGGAAAATAGGCAAGGATGGCCTTTGAGAGCTATTTTCTTGGAAAGATCTAAGGCATACACTCTTCCTGTCCTGTTGGCCCTCAGGAGAGTGTGATCATCCAACACCTTATCAATCAAATTCAGAACTTTGGATGACAGAATCCTGCAGTTCTGACTGGTGAAAAGAGCAACATGACCTTTATCACACATTTGACTGACACTCAAGAGATTGTATTTGAGATTTTCCACATGATTAACATCATCAAACTTTATTTCCCCATTGGAGACAAAGCCTTTGCCAATGATGTACCCTTAGCATCATTGCCAAAAGAACAAACCCCTTCTTTCCTTAATAGTAGTCATGAAGAAGAGAGTTGTTCCCTGTCATATGCATAGATCCTCCACTGTCTACATACCAGATGCTACTTTGGCATGCTGAAGAACCCTGCAATCATAAACAATTAGTTATTTTTGAGACCCAAACCTTTTTGGTTTTGGGTCTATTCACATCAACAAATGGTAAACTAACAGATTTTCTATGAATAACAGCCTGAGGGGATGGAGATGGTGAAGAAGAAGAATCCTTTGGCATGGATTTTCTTCTCTGTGGTTTCAGCACAGGAGCATCTAATTGGTTGACTCTCCCCAATAGAGTTGAACCATCATAACAAGTTGTGTCTGATTTTGTGATAAAGCCTTCAGCTTATCAAACACATTAGTGCTTGAAATTGATGGATTCCTGTGTTGTACCATCTCCCTTTGAGCAACCTCAGTTGTTGCCTGATTAACCCCTTGCTTTTTAGATTTCTTTTTGGATTTTGGGTCACAGGTTTTGATGTTGCTGGTACAAATTGGTTTCAAACTCAGTTTTCATTTTATCCATTTTCTTTTTAATGTTCTCATTATGTTTGAGTTTGGAGCCCTTTTTATACCAGCAATCATCGGTAAGATGATTGAATAAGCCATATATTTCACATGGCTTTTTCTTCATCTTAAGTTGATCATCTGCTGAAGAAGATGAAACTACTGAAGACTTATTCTTCAGCAGTTTGCTATCAACTAGCAGTTTTCTTCCCTTTAGTACATGCAGTAGTTTGGGTTTGTTCTGCAGGTGTTATGACATGCTCTTTAGTACTTTCAGTACTTTGTGAAATACACCTGGAGTGATCAACTTTTTGATCATGTGAGTGTCAGCATTTGAACCATCAACATCAGCTGATAGGTTCTGAGAGGAATTAATGCTGACTTCAACCTTGATGGTGCTGTATCAGATAGTAGATCACATGATGAAAATGATTGGTTATTGCTTTCTCCATCAGATTTTACCTCTGCTCTGGGAGTAAAATCTGTAGGAGGAGCAGTGTGATTATAACCAATGCCAAACTTCACATTGGAAGCAGACTGCTTACTAAGAAGCATTTCAAACCCTTGCAAGAATGTACCCATCGATCACACTCTACCTGGGTAGTTGCAAGTGTTTCTTTGAGGTCTCTGTACTTCTCTAGAAGTACCTATTCCCTAGCCTTATCATCAGTGATTTACATTTAAGTTTGTAAATCTCATCATTCTTATCATTAAGCACAGACTCAAATTCAGCTTTTCTTTTGGATATTATTTGTTCTAGCTCAATGTTCTTGTTAATTAAAGCTACATTTGCTTCTCTAATAGATGCAAATGCGGCTATGCATGTTTCAGAACATAGCTTGGCTTTGGCCTCAGAGGATACGTGTGATACCTGTGGTGTGGAGGCATTAGAGGATGAGGTATCAGCATACTCCAGAGCCATAAGAGCAAGATTTCCAAAAGGACTGTCACCACCATGTTGACCAGCACCAAAGAACAGTTGTTCATGACCAGACATATCATCTTGTAAACTGCTCCAGTCAACAACTCTGGGGTGAAAAAGCTATGTGTTGAGGTTGAGATTGTTGATGAGATTGGGAAGATTGAGGTTCAGGTAATGCTTGTGGTTTTTGTGCCATAGGAGCTTGAACCGGATTTCGCTGAGGCATGTAATAGCAGGATATGGATATGACATTGGACCCTGAGGGACAAAGTATGCAGGAGATATAGGGTGTGAATGATGACCAGAACTTGCAGGATGTTGCCCTCTATTGTGTGGACTAGTGCTTGGAAAGTCACAAAGGTGTAGAGGAGTTAGATCCAGTTGATCTACACTCTGTTGCAAAGTGTCCAAGCCTTTGGCATTTGTGACACACAACTTACTCTTGTCAAAACCAACTTTGGTTTTGCCAGAGAGTCCAGGAAATTTCCTGCGAGTTCTCTTGTAGAACTTTTGAGATCTGATATTAACTAAGGCCATTTGGCTTAGAATATCCATCTCTTCTAAATCATCATCAGCAATACCCTTCAGATCATCCATGATGAAGCATAAATTGTCACTATTACAACTTGATTGACTACCAACACCAACAAATGCATGATCAGAATTGTTTGAAGAGAAATCTATATGCTTATCATAATTGCTTTCAGATGCAGCATATTTTGACTCATGACCAACCAAGGCAGTGTTCCCTGGTACAAAGTCACCAGTGAGCTTTCCTGATGATGCCAGTTTCCTTTTCTGCTCTATCTCTCTCTCGAATCTAAGCAGTTTCCGATGAAGTTGGGTGAGAGATAGGCTATCCAGATTTGCACTGGAGCGTAGGACAATAGTGTATATGTCCCATCTCTCAGGCAGTGATCTGAGGAATCTGTTATTCATCTGGCTATTGGTGTATTCCTGTTTGACCATTTTCAGCTCAGAGATCAAACAAGAAAAACGCTCAAACTGTTGAGTCAGTGTCTCACCCTTTCTATGAGAGAATGTCTCATATTGTTGGGAAAGGATTTCTCTGTTGTTTTCTAAAACCTCATCTGTTCCACCGAATTGTTCCTTCAGTGCATTCCAGAGGTCATGAGCAGTTTCATGATGCATAAGCCCTGAATAGATTTCATTAGGCAAAGCCATGGCTAGAATACCATGCGCTTTAGCATCAATCTCAAACAGTTTCCGTTCCTCATCTGAGTATTGTTCCTTCTTCTTCGAACCATTTGGTTGGTTTCCGGATTGTTCACCATAGGCTTATGGGACCATGTACCATAGATGTCCAACAACCTGAACTGTTATCACACAGGTGATGAAGCATCCTTCGTTGCCATATGTTATACTCAGTCCTAACCAGCATCGGAGGCTTGGTTGAGGAACCGGTATTGTGAGGGTCATTAGAAGGAGTAGTCATTCTCAGGTTCAACCAAATTCAATTAAAGCTTTAGCAGATTTAGAACAAAACACAAACAAACCAATTGAACCAAGAGAGAGCTCAAAATGAATAAAGAAAAGCAGCAGAAATTCAATAATCTGTAACCAATTCTTGCAAATATGCTAATTCAATCAAACATAGATATCGAATAGCAGTTTCAATGAACAATTGTTAGATTGATCAATGATTAAGCTGCTCTGATACCATTTGTTAGGATCAGTGATCTACGTTTGATTGATTAGAGAGTATTGCAGTGGAAATCAAACAATGAATTAGACAATTCACAAGAACACAATTGATATTCAATATAAAAGTAAACGATTATAGAGAGAGAGAATTCTGCGAAAGATATTTCATTCAATATGAGCTTTCGTGGTAACAGAATGTGACACGTACAATTAGGTCAACATCTCTTATATAGGAGATGTGACGTCTGCTGATGTCACTTGATAGTGACATCTAACAGAATTATTCAAACTACTGATAGTTAACACAACTACTGAAGATGTCAAAACAGCTGACATCTTCTTACAAAAATACTAAGTGTTAACTATCACTACAACTACTGAAAAGAAAACTACTGAAAACTACAACGACTGAAGAACATGCTCTTTATTCGTTTTACAAGTACTGAAATAGAAAAGAAAACTACTGAAAGGAAACCATCACAACAACTGAAGATGCTTCTTCAGCTGTTGTAACAAACTCTGAAGGCATCAGACTTGTACTTGAACTTCAGCTGTTATCATCAACTGATGTCTTCAGCTGTTGTCTTCAGTCTTTGTACTTCAGCTTTTGAAGTCTTCATTACTTAGTCTTCAGCTGTTGATCTTCAGACTTTGGTCTTTAGCTGTTGAAGTCTTCAGTACTTTAGTCTTCAGCTTTTGAAGTCTTCAGTATTAGTCTTCAGCTGTTGATCTTCAGACTTGTCTTCAGCTGTTGAAGTCTTCAGTCCTTTGTTCTTCAGCTGTTGCTCTTCAAACTTTGTCAAACAGCTGATCAAGTCTTCAGCAGTTGTGGATGTCTGTGGGACTTAGAGGTCTTTCTGATCAGGCTCATTGGTTCTTTTGGTCCAACAGAAGCCCAACTAGCAGCACTTTAGATTGCTATAGCTCCTGCTCCTGTAGCAGACCCTAAGGATGAGGATCCCGAGGAGGAACCCGAGGAGGAGGAACTGATGGAGATGGAGGATGACAGTGATGGGTGAGATATTGTCGATTGACTTTCTTTATATGACTTAGTAGACTACGTAATGTTTTCTTTTTGAAACCTATGTGGGATGGGTTCTTTCCCCACACGAACGACAAACTTAAATTTTGACATTGATAAATACATTGTGACTCATTTACAATTTATTTACTTTGGTTATCATTTTGTTATGAATGTTGTGGTTGGTGATGATTCATTATTTCTTTTATTTTTACTGTTTACAATACTTCAATTAGATAAATGTGTTTGATGTTACTCATTATTGTATTTGTGAATGTAAAGTGAAAAGAATGGACGCCCTGGACGTGGACATGGACGTGGACGTGGTCGTGGACGCGGACGTGGAACTGGAGAACAGGGCGGTGGTGCTATTAACATGACCCCCGCAGAATTAGCTGCTCTAATTAATGAGCATATTTAGGCGACGGTGGCTGCTGCCCAGGCGGGTGTCAGCCAGCAGGTAAACATGATAGAAAGATAAATCTAATATCCTCATAACTGTATGGGATGTTTGATGTGGTGTTGTGTTACAACAGGACCACCGGTGTGTGCCTACAAGTCCTTATGGACTGTAAACCACACACCCTACAACGATACTGAAGGTGCTATAGGGCTTGTACGATGGTTCGAGAAGGACTGAGTCTGTCTTCTCCAAATGCAACTGTCCACCTGCTGATCAAGTGTAGTATGCCACCGGGACTTGAGATCCGGTTATCATCGACTTAGAGTCCGAGTAGAAGACATTCCCAAAACTGCGTTTCGTACTCGTTATGTCATATGAGTTCTTGGTCATGCCTTTGGGTTGACTAATGCACCTGCTGTGTTCATGGACCTCATCACCGCGTGTGCAAACCCTATCTTCATCAGTTCGTCATTGTGTTTATCGATGATATACTGATATATTCTAGGACCAAGGAGGATCATAAGGAGCACTTACGAATGATCTTAGAACTATTGAGAAATGAGCAGCTGTATGCCAAATTCTCAAAGTGTGACTTTTGGATAAAAGAAGTGCAATTTCTAGGTCATATTGTTAATGAGAAAGGGATACATGTTGATCCTGCCAAAATTGAGGTGATAAAGAATTGGACTACACCCAAAACGCCGAGTGAGATAAGACAATCTCTGGGATTAGCAGGATAATACCGACGATTCATAGAAGGATTTTCTAAAATCACACAACCTCTCATGGCCTTGACTCACAAAGGAACGAGATCGTTTCACGTCACATTTCTGGCCTTGATTCATATAAGGATTTTCTAATACCGACCCTGTACCTTAAAGAGATCGTTTCAAGACACGGTGTACCGATCTCAATTATTTCCGACCGCGACGCTCGTTTCACGTCATATTTCTGGCAATCATTGTAGAAATCTTTGGGTACACGATTGGATATGAGTACTGCATATCACCCACAGACGGATGGTCAGAGTGAGCGTACCATACAGACTTTGGAGGATATGCTATGTGCTTGTGTGATTGACTTCAGGAATAACTGGGAAATTCACCTGCCATTGGTGGAGTTTTCATATAACAACAATTATTATACTAGCATACAGGCAGCACCTTTCGAGGCGCTGTATGGGAGAAAATGTAGATCACCTGTTTGCTGGGCAGAAATTGGTGATAGTCAGCTAACAGGTCCTGAGTTAATTCATGAGACAACCAAGAAGATTGTGCAGATACGAACCATATGGCTGCAGCGCGAGACAGACAAAAGAATTATGCTAATAAGAGACGGAAACCTTTAGAGTTTCAGGTTGGTGACAAGGTTTTGTTGAAAGTCTCACCATGGAAAAGCATAGTTCGGTTTGGTAAGCGAGGTAAGCTAAATCCGAGGTACGTTGGACCATTTGAAATAGTGGAATGAACAGTCCAGTGGCCTATCGTCTAGCCCTACCTGATTCGCTAAGTGGAATCCATGATGTATTTCACGTGTCAAACCTAAAGAAGTGCATAACTGATGAAACAATGGTTGTACCACTAGAAGAAGTTCAAGTGGATGAACAATTGCGTTTTATCGATAACCAGTATAGGTGATGGACCGTGAGGTGAAAATATTAAGCAAAGAAAGATACCCATTCCAAAATCCATTAGAATTTGCGACGTGGACCGGAATTCACATGGGAATGAGAAGATCAAATGAAGCTTAAGTCCTCAACTATTCGAAAAGACGATGCCAGCAGACAAAGGTATTGATTTAAATTTCGGGACGAAATTTCTTTCAACATGGGGACGATGTGGCAACTCATCCAAAACTCACTCGATTTTGATTTTTGTGTGCCAATGCAGTAGACCAGTGATGGAACACTCTCACCATGTAATGCAGTTTTTGGAACGAAAATTCTTTCAACATGGGGATCATGTGACATCCGGTAAATTTCCGTTATCAAACTCGGTTGTTCCTTGAGTCTTGCATACACGTGTTGTAAGCACACACTAGTTGTCGTTTAACGTTGGTGACCTAATAATAATTAATAATGTTAAATTAATGATAATCTAAATGACAATGTGATTATGGTATTATATTTATGTGTTTGCATGTTTTAAATTTTAATTAGGAAATTAATCGCGTAATGTGGAAATATGCCTATTCATTTGTATGTCTTGTGTTTTTATAAAGATAAAATATATAATGATTATTATTAGTTTATATCTTTATTATTAAGTTAAAAACACTTTACAAGAGTTTAGAAGCTTGAATTTTTATAAACTACAAACAAAACACAAGGGTTTAAATGGTAAATATGGAAATTAACTTAAACAAAACAATTCCAAACCTAGCCTCCCACCATTCTGGCCACATCCACTCTCAAACCCTCTCCACTTCGAAATTCAGCCTTCAAACACCTTGGTGCTACGGTTTTGGTCGATTTCAAGGCTTAGAACACGTAGGAATCATCAAATACCAGTCTTACACGTTTAAAGGTTAGAACTTTGCAAGTTTTTGTGTTTTTCATGGTGGCCGAACCCTAATATGTTTTTGTATGATCATGGGGTCAAAATTGATGTTCATTGATGATGTTAGTATGTTAGTTCGATTGAATACATGTTGGTTAACGTTGATTAGGCATGAATTGTATGTTTTCAATGGATTGATAATGAACTTTGATCCTAGGCAAACCCTAATTCGAAATTGATAAGATTATGTATGATTGATGGTTGTTTGATGAATGTATAAGATTAGTAGGTTGTATGAATGCTAGGATACATTGATTGCAAGAAATTGAGGAATTGAAGTTGGTGTTCATAGGTTACTAATAATAGTAACTTTATTCCAACATGATCTAATGATAGATTGATGTGTTGATGTGTTCGTGATGATAATTAGATGCTAGATTGTTGATATGAATGCTAGAAATCTTAGAATGATGTTGTTGTTCATATCTTGCCAAAGTGGAAACTTTGTTCATGATGATTAATGGTTATGATGATTAGGTATTGTTAATCATGTCTAGATGTTGTTATGAGCTTGAGATGGTATAATTGTAATGAATCATGAATACATTGAGTGTTTGATAGATGTTGGAATGTACTTTCCCAAAGGGAAACTTTATTTGCACAAAGTTTGAAGGATGATAGTTTGAACATGTTTGGATGTTAGGAGCATGTTAGTAAGTTCATCGATGAATACTAATGTGATAGAACATGTTAAATTAGTTGTATGGGATGCTTGGATAATCATGGGTGATGTTTGGCCTTTGATGATCATGTATGATGTTGATGTTGGTTAGTAGTTAGGACATCATGTTCGGGATTGGAAATTGATTGTTGTGTTGTATGTAGAATGCAATGAACATGGTTAATGAACGTGAATGTGATCATCATACACGCGTGCGAATCTGAGGCCCCTACTTAGTAGGATTGGCAGGGTTTACGATGTGAAGTCGTGAGTGGCTTCACATGGCATGTGGTGCGTGATTTGATCTTTGTGTGGCATGTTAGTTGTGTTATAACTAGTGGACATGTTAATGTTCTAGATTCGAATGACTTGTATGATACTTGGTTGTAATATGATCTAAGTAATACACCTGGATAATGTGGCATACATATGATCCATTTGAATGTTAACCATGTATGATATATGTTCATGATTGCTTGAGTGGTTTACAACACATAAAGTCACCAACGGGTCAAACAGGTCAACTAGGTCAAACGTGTCTGTTTTTTCTGAAACCTTGAGTCTTTTGGTTGTAGTGTACTTAGGGTTTCACATGTTCTCTGTTTACACGTACTCATATACTTATATAATCTAGGTAACCTCTGAAGGTTGTCTGTCAACTCTGTCTGTCAAGTAAAACCTTAAGTATCTATTATGCATATCAGGTGAGTTCATGCCTCACTCTTTACTTAATCTCTTTTAGAGAAGATAGCATACTGGTAAACAATAAACGCTTTATATATTCAAGTTGTGTATAATATTAATATAGTGTTGATATATTGGAAAAGTCCTCACACTTTCGAATTGTTAATATTGAATAGCGGGGAAATTTGGGTAGTACAATTGGGTCTGACGAGCCCCACCTGTGTGACTCGAGGTCAACCGGGTGCAATTGTCCTACTGAACATTGTCACGACCTGTGAAGTCGGACAGGAGGCAACAACATAGCACAGTCAGCTCAATTGCGAAATCACTATGTTAATATTTATTGTTAATGGACTAGCTATCTGTTACAATGCACTATTTCTATATCTCTATTATTAAACTGCTTATGTTTGAATATCACTCTTGAACTCACCAACCATTGTGTTGACATTTTAGTACGCTATTCTCAGGTCATTAGCTTGCTTGCCTTTAGGAGCACTACATGGTTTCACTTGCACTCTAAAACTCGATCTTCAAGACATCTTTATTGTTTTTAATGGTTAATGTTTACTCATTTGGGTTGGCGCATGTTTGTATACATTTTTATTTCTTTGGGTTGTTTTACAAAACGCTTCTGCATAGTTTCAAGTTTATACTTTGGTTGATTTTATTTTAATTGTGGCATATAGAGTCGTTCTGAGTAACTATTGACTGTGATCCTGATTTGTTCACACGCCTCGCGGTAAGACTCCACACGTGGATTTTTAGGGTGTCACAGTTAGGTTTGGTTGTAAAGTTCATGTCAAGTGATTTTTCCTGCTTATAACTGTATTCACGGTATTCCGCCCCAACATTTATACAGCATTAATTACTATTACATTTAAACCTTCGAGCTCACCAAAACTTCTGTTGACCCTTTTGAGCATATCTTTTCAGGTGATCATCCTAATTGAAGATCTAGGTGTGCTGCCTTAGTGGAGACCCTAGGATGCATTTTGAGACTAAACATTGTCTTTTGGAAAACATTGTTCTAGTTTGCTTTAAACAACATCATACATTTGTTACTTGTTTCTGAGTTGTGGGAAATACATTACAATTTTATCATCTTTGTTTATGTGACTCATTTAGCATGTTTATGCTTATGCCTATGTTGTCGTGAATATTGAGTAAACACGACAGAAGTCCCCTTGTTGTCGAGTTTCGTCATGACATCTTGTCATCATTATTATATTGCATCTCTATCACTGACCATGTGTTATGACGATCCCATCTCGTTACATCCCCGTGTTTCCTCTCTTAGCGGGGGTGTGACAGACTGGTATCAGAGCTATTGGTTATAGAGAATAGGCAATGCACTTGACCTAGACTATAACCTAGGAACCTTCATGTAGATTTGCCTGCTAGGGCTGTGTGAATTTTATATCTCGTGTATGTGTTCCTCTTTGCTTGATTCGTTTATCTATCTGCCTTGTGATCTTTTCACCTAATGAGAGAGCTCCTATGCTCACTCCTTATGGGATGCTTCTATCGAATCTTCCGTTCCTCTGCACACCGAGTTGGTTCATCAAATCCGGGTATTAAACCCGAAGAGATCTCCACAGAACATGCTATTGCGCTTGACCTTGGACATTCAGAATTATCCTGAGGAAGTTATGTCTGAAACCTCGAAAGAGGAGAAGATGGATAACTTCGCTAGACTAACGTGATTGTATGCATAGGATTGCAATTATTATGATGGATTACTGTTGGAACATTTTTTATTCATGGTGTAAGAATTTCATGACTTGTATGTGATGTGGGGTAACCACAAGTGTGATATTAACTTGGAATGTTGACTTTGATGAGTAGTATGGTTAATATGCTTTGAAATGGTTAAAGCTTATGTGTTTACTACTCTATGATTAGAAATTGCCGCCTCGAAGAGTTACCCGCAGCAACAATGGTGGAAGTGAAGCCCCGAGGGGCAGAGGCAGAGGCAGAGGTAGAGCACCAAGAACAAATGATGGCCCTGCCAACAACAATCAGCGAACATGAAACGTTGATGTGGCAGCGCTCTGATCGCTCAACAGCTGGCGTACTGATCCCGACTATTGTGGCCCAAGTGAGCGATGCTCTTCAAATCACCACCCCCACGGGGTGGTGCAATGACAATAAGGATAATGGGAACCTAACTAGTAACGAGAGTAACCAGGAGACCGGGAATGGTGGTACAGCCGATAATGAGATTGGGGTTGTTAATGAGACTGGGGTTGTTAATGCTAGGACGGGGTGTTGGTACAAGGAGTTTGTGGCCTGCAAACCAAAAGACTTTAATGGAAATGGCGGAGCTATAGCCCTGACCAGATGGCTTGAGAAAATGGAGGCAGTAATTGACATCAGTGAGTGCCTCGACAGCCAGAAAATCCAATATGCCACATGCTTACTGAAGGGGAAGGCACTAACTTGGTGGAACACTTAGATACAGGCTAGGGGAAGAGAATCGGCGATGCAGATGTCATGGGATGAGTTTAACGCCTTAATCACTGAGGAATCACTGAGGAATATTGCCCCCTCAATGAGATGCAGAAACTAGAGCATGAATTCTAGAATCACGCTATTGTGGGGGCTGGGCGTGCCGCTTACGCTGATCGTTTTCATGAGTTGGCAAGATTGGTACCACATTTGGTCACTCCGGAATCAAAGAGGATCGAGAGGTATATTTGGGGACTTGCGCCTCAAATCCGGGCAATGGTAGCAGCAGCTGCTTCTCCTAGGATTCAGAGTGCAATTCTAAAGGCTGGCGCTCTAACTGATGAAATGGTGAGAACAGGGGTATTGGGAAGGGGAGCAGAAAAGAGAAAAGATGTTGGGGAAACGAGCCAGTCGAGTGCCGGGAAGTTTGATAAAAGGGCCAAGACAACCTGGAATTTTGTGGCCGTGACACAAGGCAAGAGAGAGTATGTTGGGTCGCACCCCAAATGTGATAGGTGCAACTTCCATCATCCCTGTCGTGCCGGGTGTGCGTGAACTGTAGACGCCCGGGGCATCTAGCAAAAGACTGCAGAACAGCGCCGAACCTCGTGGCACCGGTCAACGCGGTTAACCCCACTGCGAATGCTAGGGGCTATTATGAGTGTGGAAGCCCTGATCACTACAGGAACATGTGCCCCAGACTGAATTGGGCACCGGGTCAACAAGGGAACAACCAGCAACCGGTGATGGCCATAGCTAGAAATCAAGGCCCGGAAATCAAGGGAATACAGTTGGGGGACGTGCATTCGTCATTGGAGCCAACAATGCCCGTCAGGTCCCGAATGTTGTCACGGGTACGCACTTACTCAATAATCACTTTGCATCTATATTGTTTGATAATGGAGCAGACAACAGTTTTATATCTTCCGAGTTTGTGCAATTGCTTGATTTGAGTCCTAGCAGGCTAGAAACTAGCTACTCTGTAGAAATTTCCAATAGTAGGGTTGTTCAGGCTGATGAAATTATTAGAAAGTGCTCATTGATATTGGAGAACCATCCCTTCGATATAGACTTGATACGCTTTGAGTTAGGAAGTTTGGAGGTGATTGTGGGAATGGTTGGTTGTCGAAACACGGAGCTGAGATTGTCTGTCGGGACAAAGTAGTACGAATCCCTATGCCAACGGGGAGGTACTCCGAATTCAAGGAGAACGACCGGAAGAAACCTAAAGCTTATCTCCTGCATGAAAGCACGCCGAAGTTTACGAAAACAGTGCTACGCTTTTCTGGCTCATGTGGTAGAAAAGAAGGAAGAAGAGATGAAATTGGTAGATATTCCGGTACTACGGGACTACCTAGATGTATTTCCTGATGACTTTCCTGGTTTGCCTCCTCCACGACAGGTGGAATTTCGTATAGAGTTGGTTCCTGGAGCTACACCGGTAGCAAAGACACCATACCGGTTAGCACCGTCAGAAATGCAGGAATTATCTACTCAGTTATAGGAACTACGGGAGAAGGGTTTCATTCGGCCGAGTCACTCACCATGGAGAGCCCCAGTATTATTTGTCAAAAAAAAAAGATGGGTCATTCCAAATGTGTATCGATTATCGTGAGTTGAACAAGTTAACCGTGAAGAATCGGTATCCTCTCCCCTGGATCAACGATCTGTTTGACCAGCTGCAAGGAGCTTCGTATTTCTGCAAGATTGACCTTCGTTCTCGATATCATCAACTAAGGGTTTTCAAGGAGGACATACCGAAAACAATGTTTAGAACTTGTTATGGGCACTATGAGTTCTCGGTCATGCCATTTGGGTTGACTAACGCACCAGCTGTGTTTATGGAACTAATGAATCGGGTATGCAAACCTTATCTGGATAAGTTTGTGATCATATTCATAGATGATATACATACTACTACTCCGATCGAAAGAGGATCATGAAGAACACCTTTGGGCAATACTGGAACTGTTACGGGAAAATAAACTTTTCGCCAAGTTCTGGAAGTGTGAGTTCTGGTTGCGGGAAGTGAAGTTTTTGGGTCATCTGGTTAACGAGGATGGGATTCATGTAGATCCCGGCATGATTGAAGCGGTGAAGAAATGGGATACACCTCAGACGCCTTCAGAGATACGACAATTCTTAGGATTGGCCGGATACTATCGCCGTTTGATCGCGAATTTCTCAAAAATCGCTCAACCGTTAACACTGCTGACTCAAAAAGACAAGAAGTTTGATTGGGGACATGCACAAGAACAAGCATTCCAAACGTTGAGAGAGAAGTTTTGCAATGCACCGATGTTGTCCCTCCCAGACGGAATTGATGATTTTGTGGTATACTACGATGCTTCACATCGAGGATTGGGATGTGTACTAATGCAAAAGGATAAGGTGATTGCCTACGCTTCACGACAACTTAAGGTGCATGAAAAGAACTATATAACCCATGATTTGGAGTTGGGAACTGTAGTATTTGCACTTAAGATATGGAGGCATTACCTATATGGAACCAAATGCATCATCTACACTGATCATAAGAGCCTGCAACATATCCTGGATCAGAAAGAGCTTAATATGCGTCAACGACGTCGGTTAGAGCTTCTTAGTGACTACGATTGTGAAATCCGGTATCATCCGGGGAAGGCTAACGTGGTGGCTGATGTTTTAAGCGGCAAAGAACGCATGAACCACTACGTGCTCGAGCGTTGGGATTGACTATTCAAATGAGTTTGAAAGCTCTGATCCAAATTGCACAAAGTGAGGCGCTGAAAGAAGAAAACCTTGTGGGAGAAGAATATTAAGGGTTGGATAAACAAATGATTTGCAAGGATGATGATGTACAGTACTTCATAGATCGTATATGGGTACCCAGATGTGGAGGTGTACGTGCGTTGGTCATGGATGAAGCACACAAGATGCGATATTCTATTCATCCTAGTGCAGAAAAGATGTACCACGATCTCAAGGATCTGTACTCGTGGCCAGACATGAAGAAAGACATTGCTATGTACGTAAGCAGATGCCTGACATGCTTGAAAGTTAAAGCGGAAGACCAGAAACCATCGGGATTATTACCACAAGCTGAGATTCCCGAGTGGAAATAGTAGAACATATCCATGGATTTTTTTACCATACTCCCTAGAACAAGCAGCGGGCATGACTCAATATCGGTCGTTGTGGATCGAATGCCGAAGTCAGCTCATTTCTTGCCGATCCGAGAAGACTACAAAATGGATAAATTGGCGAGATTGTACACAAAAGAGGTTGTGACAAGACACGGAGTGCCGGTGTCGATCATATCTGACCGCGACAGCCGATTTAATTCATGATTTTGGCAGACAATGCAGAAAGCGATGGGCACTCGATTAGATATGAGCAAAGCCTATCACCCATAGATAGACGACCAAAGTGAACGTACTATACAAACGCTAGAAGACATGTTGAGGGCGTGTGTAATCGGCTTTGGTGGTAGTTTGGACACTCATTTACCGTTGATTGAGTTCTCTTACAACAACAACTACCATACGAGCATTGGATGTGCCCCATTTGAAGCGTTGTACGGAAGAAAATGCAGATCTGCCGTTTGTTGGGCCGAGATCGGTGAAAGTCAGCTAACAGGCCCATCGATCATTCAAGTAATAATCTACAAGATTTCCAAATCAAAGATAGACTAAAAGCTGCTAGAGATCGCCAAAAGAGCTATGCTGATAACCATCAGAAGCCTCTAGAATTTAACATTGGAGATCACATTTTACTCAAAGTCTCTCCTTGGAAAGGAATTGTTCGGTTTGGAATGAAAGGGAACTTAGCCCCAAGATATGTAGGACCATTCGAGATTACAGAAAGAATTGGTCCAGTGGCTTACCGATTAAGGTTACCACAAGAACTCAGCAACATACATGATACTTTCCACGTGTCGAACCTCAAGAAGTATTTGGCTGACGAATCACTTCGCATACCAATTGAGGACATAAAGATTGATGAAAAGCTTCATTTTGTTGAGGAACCCATTGAGATCATGGATCGAAAGGTCAAGCAATTAATGCGTAGTGGGATACCAATCGTTCTCTTGAGATGGAATTCAAAACAAGGGTCAAAGTTTACATGGGAATGAGAAGATCAGATGAAACTTAAATATCCACATCAATTCAAGGATGACACTCTTGGACCTAACTCCAGCTGAATTTCGGGACAAAATTCTCTCAACTGGGGGATACTGTGACATCCGTCACCACAAGGTCCGTCAATTAACGTGATTATCCGTTAACTTTTTCCTTGATCTTTCATTCCTCATCTTTATTAACTCCTTGTGTGGATATCATACCTGCGTTGTCATCTTTATGCTTGTGTTCTTATCGTTAACGTGTGCTATGCTTGAACCTTTTTACAAATTTCCATCATTGTTATCTCTAAAAATATCATTTAAAATAATATTAGCATCATTAATAAAACAACTTTAAATGCCAATTAACATTAAATACATTTTTAACATTAATATAACAAACACTTTTAAAGTCGTTTTCAACCGAAATGAATTTGGGATTTCGGGGAATTAAGTGCAGGACTAAACGTGCCATTTTCCAAACTTGGGATGGGTATAAAAACCCCATTCCTAGCCATTCTTCTTCATCTTCTTCACTCCTTCTCCATTCTTCTTCACTTAACATTTTCTTCATCTTTGCACCAAAACCGCCCCGTTTCGTCTCGTTTTCGTCGTCTAGACCACATCTACAGTCTAGTCTACTCCATCCTTGAAGCTAGACAACCTTGGATGTCCCTTTTCTTCCTCGTTTTACTACTTTACATTTCTAGGGTTTCGAGTGTTCGGGTCAACCTGAACACAAGAGGTCGTGTGGGTGCGTGTGATGTCTTTCTACGTATGTTTCTAGTTTGTAGTGTATTTTTGGAAGTTCTTGTTGTGTAAAACTCATGCTCGGAACAGCCGAAGGCTGCTCTACACTTCACCAGTCACAAACCTGTAGTTCAAGCGACTGGGTCTGTCATGCGAGAGAGTCATGCGAGAGAGCCACGCGACTGGATGAGTCGTGCGACTGAGTCATGCGACTGTGTCATTGGGGCGACTGAGTTGTGCGACTGGGTATGTCATGTGACTGAGTTATGCGATCGAATGAATGTGTGCGATTGAGTCAATGCGGATGAATGTTGTGTGCGATTGAGTCAATGCTGATGAATGTTGTGTGCGATTGAGTCATGCGAGCGATTCTGTGTGCATCACACGACTGAAGGAAAATCGTACGAATGAAGGTTCGTCGTACGAATGAAGCTGATCCGTACAGATGAAGGTTGATTCGTGCGTATGGAGGTTAAGTCGTGCGATTGGGTGTTGTGTGGTACGACTGAAAGCCAGTTGTGCGAATGAAGGTTTAGTTGTACCAACGAAGCTGAGTCGTACGATTGAAGGTTGATTCATATGAATGGAGTGTTGAGTCGAGCGTCTGGTCCTGTTGTGTGACTGATGATGTTGTGTGTGTGAATTCCCTTCTTGAATGTCATGTGATGATAAGGTAACATCAATACAAGTGTAATTGCTTAACCACAAAGATTAAAGTCAACGCTATCAAATGCAAATACTATTCAAAATTAAATGAACCTAATATTTTACAATTATCAACAACCCATTTGGGATTACAAATATTTAATAACTACTTTCTCTTATAACAATGGGATCTTTACACGAATGTCATTGGCAATCACGACTCCTTCTGGTACTTGGATCTACATAAGATCTGATACGTGTGTCTGCTTGTGTGTGTTAACCAAGGCCAAACCGAAACAACATGAACTGACTGACATTACTATTTGCTACATACATATCATTAATGCTTAACAATAACTGTCAATAGGTGTTTCACCATTCTTTGCATACAACACTTGGGAATTTTGATCATACATACTTACCACTTAACAGGTGAGTTTTGTGGGCCCTTTTTATGCTTATACAACTTTTCAATCATTTACAAACTTGGGCGAAAAGTATGCTCACCCACTTTTCATACTGTACAACATACATACAATTTACATACTTGGAATCAACGTGCTACTGTTTTGTGAGTACTTATCTCATACATGCTTGAGTCTGTTGTGTGGTTCTTTATTACAACCATTTAATTCCAGTGTTGAACCGATGGATAGGTATTGGTAGTACTACTGGGTTGACACCCCCACCCTTGTTTGTTGGTATACTAGTTAGTACCAACAGTCGCCAGGAACGGGCCTTGGGTGAATATGTTCCGATAAAATTCTTTGTGTACGTCGTTAGGTTTGGTTGTAAAGCTCATGTCATGTGATTTTGCTTACTTATAACTGTATTCATAGTATTCCGCCACAACATTTATACAACATCAATTACTTATTTACAATTAAACCTGCGAGCTCACCAACAATTTTGTTGACCCTTTTGGGCATATCTTTTCAGGTGATCATGCTAATTGAAGATCTAGGTGTGCTGCCTTAGTGAAGACCCTAGGATGCATTTTGATACTAAACATTGTCTTTTGGAAAATATTGTTGTAGTTTTCTTTGAACAAAATAATACTTTTGTTACTTGTTCCCGAGTTGTGGGAAATACATTATAATGTTATCATCTTTGTTTAAGTGAATCATTTAACATGTTTATGCCTATGGCTATGTTGTCGTGAATATTGACTAAACACGACACAAGTCCCCTTGTTGTCAGGTGTCGTCATCACACATTTGTCATCATTATTATATTGCATCTCTATCGCTTACCATGTGCAATGACGATCCTGCCTCGTTACATCCCCGTGTTTCCGCTCTTAGCGGGGGTGTGACATTAACGCAAAGAGGGAAGGCTATAGCTTATGCATCCCGGCAGTTGAAGGTTCATGAGGTCATTTATCCTACTCATGACTTGGAGCTCGCAGTCGTGGTCTTTGCACTAAAGATTTGGAGGCACTATCGTTACGGTACGAAGTGCACCGTTTTCACTGACCATAAGAGCTTGAAGTACTTCTTCAAGCAGAAAGATCTGAACATGAGGCAGAAGCGAGGGTTGGAACTTATAAAGGATTATGATTGTGAGATCCATTACCATTTGGCAAAGCGAACGTGGTGGCTGATGCCATTAGCCGAAAGGAGATGTCTGAGCCGATTTGGGTGAAAGCGTATCAATAAATCATGACCTCTGACATTATGAAGCAAGTCAAGGAGTTTCAAGATGAGGCATTGAAAGGTGATCATCTTAACTCGGATAGAATGAGAGGTCTGGTTGGGGAATTGGGTGAAAACACATTTGGTGTTAAAACCCGATTTGAACGGGTGTGGATTCCTTGTTTTGAGGATCTACGGGTGAAGATCATCGATGAGGCTCACAAGACTTGATACTCCATTCATCTTGGTGCCACAAAGATGTATCAAGACACGAAGAAGGATTATTGGTGGCCGGATATGAAACGCGACGTGGAGTATGTGAGTAAATGCCTTACCTGTCTACATGTGAAAGCCGAGCATCAAAAGCCATATGGGAAGATTCAACCTTTGGATATACCAGAATGGAAGTGGGAGCACATCACCATGGATTTCATTACGAAGCTGACGCGTACTCCGAAAGGGTATGATGCTATATGGGTGATCATTGACCATTTGATGAAGAGTGCTCACTTCCTACTGATCCGCGAGACATATTCATCTGAGAAGTTGGCTGATATGTTCATCAAGGAAATTATAACTCGTCACAGGGTACCGATGACTATTATGTCTGATCGTGACACCCGGTTTACATCCAAATTCTTGAATAAATTCCACGACGCCATAGGGACGAGGTTACATATTAGCACAACTTATCATCCCCAGACTGATGGTCAGTCAGAAGGACCATTCCGACATTAGAGGACATGCTTCGGGCATGTGTTATTGATTTCGGGGGAAGTTGGGATGACCACTTACCATACAGCAAGAGTTATCATGCTAACATTGGTATTCCACCTTATGAGATGCTATACGGTAGGTGATGCAGAACACTCGTCGGTTGGGGTGATATTTGTGAGAAAGAACTAGGGAGCGTCAAGGTAATCGAGGCTACGACTGAGAAGCTTGAAAAGATCAAGGCCTTCATGAAGGCAGCCAAAGATAGACAGAAGTCGTACGCCGACAAACGACGTAGAGCGATTGAGTTCCAGGTGGGTGACCGGGTTATGTTCAACGTCTCACCTTGGAAGGGTATCATTCGTTTCCGAAAGCGGGGCAAGTTGAGCCAGAGATACATAGGCCCTTTCTAAATCATCGCTCGAGTAGGAGAGGTGGCCTATAGATTGGAATTACCAGATGAGTTAAGTGGAATTCACCCGACATTCCATGTATCCCATCTAAGGAAGTGCTTGGCGGATGAAGACATGATTGTTCCACTGGAGGATATCGATTATAGTGCTGAGACTAACACGTGGATTGTAGATAGCGGAGCATCCAGGCACATGACAGGGAACATAGTTCTCTTATCAAACGTTAGACAAATCAAAGGAGGGCATGCTTCATTTGCTAGAAACAAAGGCGAGTACATCATAGCCAAGGGGAAGTGGGAAATGAGAAAGTTAAGTTTGATAAGATAAACTACGTCCAGCAATTACAAAATAACTTACTTTCAGTTTCTCAAATATGTGATAAAGGATTCAAAGTAGCCTTTGACGACAAGAAGTGCTACGTTCTGAAGAAAGACTATGTGATCCTGGAGGACCAAATCCTAATGCCAGCTTCAAGATATAATGATCATTATGTGTTGGATCTTTAAAGGCTTCAACAACGGATCGTGAAGTCCAATGATTCTTGTCCAAAGCTACTGAGAAGGACTCTATCTCCTGGCATAGGAGAATGGGACACATAAATCGAGGAAAATGAATCACTTGATCGAGAATGATCTTGTGAGAGGAGTGAATGTCAAAAACTTTCAACTCCCGGATTTTTGTGTTCCATATAAAAAGGGAAAACAGACAAAGAAGTCTCATAAGGAAAAGAAAGTTCATTCGATAGAACTTCCTCTTGAACTCCTTCACATGGATCTGTTTGGTCCAGTCAGTGCAAGACGCATCGCAGGCGATTTGTATTGCTATGTAGTTACTAATGACTACTCAAGATTTTCTTGCGTAATGTTTCTAAAATCCAAATCAGAAACATTTGACTCCTTCAAGGAATTGGTAACTACACTGGAATCCCTATACAAGCTGAAGGTACGATAGGTGCGGTCAGAAAACAGAACCGAGTTCAAGAATCAATGGATGGAGGCCTATTGCAAGGAAAAGGGAATTGTGCATCAATTTACCTCGGCCTACACTCCTCAGATGAACGGGGTTGCTGAACGGAAGAATTGCAGTTTGATAGAGACGGATCGGACTATGCTGGCAGACTTGAAACTACATATTCAATTCTGGAATGTAGTAATGGCGAATGCGTGCTATACGCTTAATCGACTTCTGGTAGTCAAACACCATATAAAAAAGTGCTACGAGTTATTACAATGACGTAAACCTAACTTAGAGTATTTAGAGCCGTTTGGCGCTCCGTGCACCCTGGTGAAGAAGACTCAGAAGGGAAAATTCAGTGAGAAAGTTGATGAAGGGATCTTTCTAGGATACAACATACCGAACAAGAGAGTTTACAACAACTCAACGGGTCAAGTAGAGGTATGGTTTAACGTTGATGTTCAGAGATACATCACACCACCTGTTGGAAAAGGGCTTGCGTACTTCTTCGACTATGATGGATTCTTCAACTCCTCCAAGATACCTCTTTCTGCTTTAGAAGACGAGTTGGCAAATAAGATGATGTATGATGTCTTGACCACACCATCTCAAGATTCAAAACCATCCAGTTCACAAAGTCAATCATCTACCAACTCAGGGGGAGCACTTGATGTGAGTGATTCTTCTTCTGATGAAGAAATTATGGAAAATGATCAGAATAACCAGGATGTATAGGTTTTGCCTAACACAAGTCCACAAGCATCTGAGAGTGATGCTTCTGAGCTTTCGAATCCTTAGACTCCTATTGCCTCAGATCCAGACCCAACTGTTCACAATCTTGATTCTGAGGTAGTTGTTCTAACAACTCCGGGCTCACGTCTAAATGTCTATCATCCTTTGGATAATGTTATAGGAGATGTGAGATCAGGGGTTCAGACTAGGAATCAGTTGTACTTAGCTGATTATGCCTCTGTGATGGAAAAGGGATACCTTCATGACGGTGCCTACCGCTGCTTTGTGTCTCAGTTTGAGCCCAAGTATGTTAGTGAAGCACTGAATGATGAAGCTTGGGTGAGTGCCATGCAAGAAGAACTTCTTCAGTTTAAGAAGTGGGTGTATGGACTCTAGTGGATAGACCTAAAGGTGCTAAGGTCATTCGCACCAAATGGGTCTTGAAATGTAAGAAAGATAATTAGGGAGTGATCATGAGAAACAAATCTCAGCTTTTTGTTCAGGGTTTTTGACAAGTTGAGGGTATTGACTACAATGAAGTGTTTGCACCCGTGGCAAGGATGGAAGCCATCTGCATCTTCCTTGCCTATGCATCTTATATGAAAATCAAAGTTTATCAATTTGATGTGAAGAGTGCGTTCCTTCATGGTGAGATCAGAGAGACAGTGTACGTGATTCAACATGAGGTATTTGAGGATCCATATCATCGGGACAAAGTTTACAATCTCAACAAGGTGTTATATGGGCTTCATCAAGCTCCGAGGGCTTCGTATGAGAAACTCTCGACTCATCTTGTGAAACACGGTTTTCGCTGGGGAGTCATTAACTGTGAATTGTTTATCAAAGAAAAAGATGGAGACTCACTGTTGGTACAAGTATATGTCGATGATATAATTTTTGGTTCCAAGAACGAAGAATTATGTACAGAGTTTGAAGCAGTAATGAAGACGGAATTTGAGATGAGTGCAATGGAGAAATGAAATTCTTTCTCGGTTTCCAAGTGGATTAGACACCAAATGGAATTTTCCTACATCAGACCAAGTATGTAAGTGATATTCTCAATCGGTTGACATGGAGAATGCTTCTACAACTGGAACTCCACTTGCTACAAACCATGATGTAGCACCTGACGAGAATGGTGATCTGGTAGTTACCACTATGTACCGAGGGATGATTGGATCTCTCATGTATCTCACTGCCTCTTGACCTGATATCATGTATGCTACATGTCTATGTTCACGATATCAGAAAAAAGCCTAAAGTGAACCATCTGATTGGGGTCAAACAGATTTTTCGTTATCTAAAGGGTACACCCACACTTGGATTGTGTATCCTCATGATGATGACTTTGAGCTTACTGCGTATAACGACTCGGATTATGGCGGCTGCAAGATGAACTACAAGTCTACATCAGCAGGGTGTCAGTTCCTTTGGTGAAGATTAGTAACCTGGCAGTGTAAGAAGCAGACCTCGGTTGCATTGTCCACCTGTGAAGCCGAATACATTGCTGCTACAAGCTGCTATTCTCAAATCATATGGATTCAACAGCAAATGCTGGATTACAGTTTCAATTTCTCATCTACTCCTATCTTTGTTGAGAACTCTGCTGCAATTGCAGTCACTAAAAACCCGGTCCAACATCCTAAGACCAAACACATTTGTATTAAATATTACTTTATACGTGATTGCTTTGAAAAAAGAACTTAATCGATATGGTAAAAATAAATACAGATTTTCAACGCGCTGACCTCTATACAAAGGCATTTAACAAACGACGTTTTTTATATTTCTTAGAGGTCAACGGAGTTAAAAAGAAAAGTGAGGTCATTCCTGAAGATGACCATGTATAGTCCGATGTGTCGTGTCTAGTTCCTTTTATCTTTTCAATTTTTAAGTTTTATTTTCTATTATTTTATTTTATTTACTTAATTTTAAGTAGTTTAATTTCTATTAGTTAATGTCCTTGCCTATTAAAATCCTAAAACGCTAATCCGTGATGGTTTTATAATTTTAGGGGGAGAATAGGTTTAGGCAGTAATAAAAAAACAAGGGAGAAGGAGAGGCAAGCTGATAAAATAAGATCGTATATGTGATACTGATTCAATCTTTGGAATATGATAGTACATACAACAAACCATTTGGGACTTTGAAAAACAAAATTGAAAAGGATGCAAAGCTCAAGTATAAGTCTGTGTAGTCTGAGCAATATGAAAGGAAATATGATAGATAAGCTAGCTACTAATAAGGTAACACAAAGAAAGTAGACCTAGAGGTTGCTAGATCACAATGATATGTTGGTAGATTCAACACAATAGATAAGTAGACCTTTTTGGTGATCTCAAGATTAAACTAAAATGTTTGACTAGCTGTGGGTAACACCTTATCCTTCGTTAACACAATCAGCAAGACTCCAATAAGGGGTGACAAGCAAAATAAACGCCATGAATGTGTGTGTAAGACTAAAGCATGAACAAAACCACATAAAAATGCAAATACAATCAAACTAATAACTTATGTTGTTGGTGAGATCTATGGAAAAAGACTGAAATTGCTCAAACAAGAAGATAGGTTATGTGCCTCTCTGCTATACGGTGGCACTGACCTGAGGATAAGCATAACCTATATATTCTAGAATTCATTGTTGTCTGCCGCCTCTCTACTGTACGGTGGCACTGACCTGAGGCTTGGCTTCTCTTTGAAAGTTCTATGAATAGTTTCTTGTTGAAATACTACCCTGAGACCGCTCAAAAATCTCCTGAGGAAGGTTGATTACCATATAAGTGTGGGATCCACAAATGCTTGTTGAAATAAACAAACCTTAAACTATCACCAATCTGTATTGAAAGTCTGTGTATGGATTGAAGAGGGCCAGTATACTGACAGTCATTGTGGCTACAATTCTTGAAAGTTCAAATTAGTGTAGGAACCTAAGAGTACTAGTATGATTTCCCAAATTTGCTAAATGACTCCAGATGAAAAACAAGAATAGAGCATCAAAGTTTTTTTAAATAACGTGTCTGAATGATTTTAGTATCCTGTATGATTCCAGATTGAATTGGTTTATGTGTGGTATAAATGATTGAAGCTGCTCTCTCAGAAAAATTATTGCTTAGAACTATATCTTAGGAGTTAACCCTCACAAAAACACAAAAACATGTCTTAGTTTTAAGTTTTAAGTTTTATGTCTTTTATTTCTGTAAAAAGTTTGTCAAATTCAGTATGTTATTATCGGACTATGTCATAGAAGTTGATAAGGAACCTTATCATCTAAAAGGTCACATCTGAGGTGACCACACGTGCTTTCAAATAAAAATGGATCACGTCTGAGGTGACAAAATGTTTTAAAAGGATCACGTCTGAGGTGATCAAACGTTTTTCTAGGTAAAATGATCATGTTTGAGATGATCAAATGCTCATAACGTTTATTCATACGTTAAAAGAGGTGTAAAATGTAAAATGATCTTAAAGTCAAAAACCATGAGTATGATTCATTCGCATGACTGGACCATGAGCATGGACCAGTCGTACGATTGAAGGATACAAATGTGCCCAATCAAACGATTAACCCACACGTATGGGCCATACATGCGATTGGACCATCAGTAGGTCTCAAATCACACGATTGGACACCTAAAATGGGCGAACCGCATGAATGAAGGTGACCGAATGACTCAGTCACACAACTGAACCCTAGTCGCATGACTGAAGGTGACCGACTATGCTAGTCGCACAACTGATCTTCAATCGCATGAACAACTTGTGCGACGGGCTCAGTCGCACGACTGAAGGGAACCCTAGTATAAATAGAGGGGCAGTCGGTCACAGTCACTCATCACCCCCAAGATCGCCTTATGTCGCACGACACGTATAATGCGGCTCAATACAATCATAAGAATTGGTCAAAATGCGGCTCAATACAATCATAAGAATTCATTTGAGCCTATTATACCACTAATTCTTGTGTACTGACTTTACAGGTATAATGCGGCTCAATAAAATCATATTTCATTCAATTTGACTCCTAAATCGACATGTTCGGCCCAAACCAAGAACCGAGACTTGTTTGACAAAATAACCTAACTAATGTGAGCAAACAATTAAAATTAAGATTATTAGGTGTTAAGTATAATGATTGCGAGTACAATGAACCAAAATACAACGTCTAATCATAAGAATTGGTCAAAATTTGAATTTGGATTGAACAGCAGTCTGTCATGCGAATGGATAGGTGGATGAAATTCAGTCGCACGACTGAGTAGTGCGATGGCTAAACCGCACGACTGGACCATGCGTATGAGTTTAGTCGCACGACTGATGTACACGAATGAGTTTACATACGTATGAACTCAGTCGCATGACAAGTCGTACGTATGAGGTAATTCGCACGACTAGATCTCAATCGCACTACTCAATCGCACGACAGAATAGAAAGAATTTCAAGTCTAAGTGATTCAAGATATCATTCCTCAACGGATACTAACGTTTATATTCATTGTGTAACATATGACGAGTCGGTGGACTATGAGCACTAAGCATAACATTTGTGCTCATCTGTATCTAACATCCAGAAATGCTTCGGACTTTTCTGGCATTATCTCATTTCTGAAGAGATCGAGGATCTTTCATGCCATATCTACTCTATGTACACCGTATCGCTCTATTCAGCAGGCCTTCTGGGAAGGCGCAGCAGTTGATAGATCTTCAGAGCCTCATCGTATGAGGAGTACTATATTTGGAGAGGCCATAGAGATCACTGAGGATGATCTTAGGACGGTGTTGTAGTTTGGGGATAATGCTGACTGCCCCACTAGACTACACCCCCTTACTGTCCGAGGATGTTTCTTGCGAGCTAAGTACTCTGGGGACATCAATGCAGGGGTGCACAACAAGAGCAACCTGTGTCCCCAGTTCAAGTACCTCGCACATGTGCTGCTGAAGTGCATAGCATCTCGGAAAGGAGGAATTGATGAGCTCTCAGGTCAGATCCAGAACGCGTATGCAGCGTTGGTGCTTAACCATCTGTTCAGCTTCTCCAGGATGATCTTCACCTACATGGTAGAGAACATTGAGGGGAAGGAAGGAGGGCTTCTGCATGTACCCTCGATTCATGCAGATGATTATTGACCAGAAGCTCCCTTCCTTACCAAAGGAGAAGGAGGATGTTGTGATTCTCGAGGTGATGGATGACACTACTTTGGGTCGTATGAAGGTCTACAGGGGGAAGCAGCTTAAGCCCCCTGTGAGGAGATTGTTTAGGCATCTGGCCTGGTTGGAGTACGTGGTGCCGGCTAGGCGTTAATGGCATCACGTTGACAGTGACTCAGAGGCTGAGCAGCTACAGCTTCTGGAGGATGACTTCAATGATGATGATAGCGGGGATGCTAGAGATGTAGGGCCCACTCAACCAAGGGGTCTCACTGCTGATATAGCATCTCCAGCATCTGCCCCCACTAGAGATGGAGCTGAGACTGTTGGATTCCACTAGGATTTCATACCTGGTGAGGAGGAGGACTTAGATGAAAACCTCTGACTCGGTCTGTGGGCACTAAAGTCGTTTCCACAGAACGAGGGCTCCAGATGGTTGGTGGACGCCCTGGCGGGTCGGGAGCGGCTGACACTTATCTGACATATGCTCCTGATCAGCCAAGCCGTGTTGTAAGGGGAGCATCCTCCTCGACAGGATCAAGGAAGAAAAGGATGGCTCAGCCCCACGGCATGAAGAAGAAGAAGAAGATATGACTCACCTTCATCACTACCACAACCACCACTACATCTACCACCACCACTCCACCTCCCACCACTACATCTACCACCACTAATCCACCCACTACCACACCCTCTACCACCATTACCATACCACCCACCATCACTACCATACCTTCACCCTCCACTACTACCGCCATACCTCCACCAGTTATACCACCCCCAATCTACACCACAGCCACCACTACCACCACTAGCCACCATGCTATACCACCATCATACCCCTCCTACACATCAGGACTACCTTTGCCTCCCAGTAGGGTAGAGGAACAGCTCTCAGCACTTAATAGTATGGTGCTGAGGCTGTTGGCTGCAGACGAAGAGAAGACTGCTCTGTTACGACAGCTAGTAGACCTTACTACTGCCCAATCTCTACAGATATCTCAGCAGGCCAGCTGATGGATGCTCAGCATGTAGAGATGTCCCAACTCTGGGAGCAGCATGTCCAATCAGCAAAGAGGATTGAGGAGTTGAAGACCACTAACAAGACCATCATGCTGCATCTCAAGGGATCCAAGGAAGAGCCCCTAAGGATCAAGGAAGGGGATGGGGATGACAGTGATGATGACAGTGATGATGATACTGATGTTGCTGGTGATGTTGGAAACTATGAGGTTGATGATGATGATGACGACTCACCTGCTGCGGGTGCCACACCTGCCAGTGAAAGGACGACGAAGAGAGCACAAGATCATATGTATTTGAATCATGTATCAAGCTAATGTAATGAATGTATATATTTAATGTAAATGGTTCTGTTTTGATTGTGAACTAATGATTGTTGTGTTGAATGTGTAAATCAAACAAATCCAAAATTTCAGAGGGATGAATATGATGTAGATCCCCTTCAGCAGGTCAAGACTCACTTAACCATGATTCTTGATCTGCAAGGGATCGTAAGGAGATCTGTGAGTTACACCCCAGAAGAGGGGGAGATAATTCACGACTTTACTAACGCGCAGTTGGCCGAAATGTTCAAACTATATGCCGACGAGATCGTGAAAAACGCTCCAACAGTCCAAGGTGATAGTGATGACGAGCTCTGTGACGTTGATGAGATCGAGATAGAAGATGTCTATAGAGATTAATGAAGAGGCTGATGCAACCTAAACATCTTTAGTCTTTCCTGCATGCTGCACAAGTGCATTGAAGTAGAATGCTTCGGAAGTTTCACATGTGCAATAGAAATACTTTAAGTGTGAAATCTTCCGAAGCCAAGACCAACATCTTTCAAAGCCAAAGATGAAGTCTTCCGAAGCCTTAGAGACAAAGTCTTCCGAAGCTTCAAGTTCATGAAGACAGATTTCTTCTGAAGACTTTTAGTAACATGCTTTATCTGATGTACTATTCCATAAAGTTGGACACCTTTCCGTTGCAACTCTGCAAGTCACCAACTAACATGGTTTGGTGAAAAGGCCCATGCTTTTGGTAACTGTACATTGAGGTCTTGAGTCTGTAACTTTCTACTTTATGTACTTTATCCTTTTGTAATAGATAAGGATGTGAGCTATGGCATGTCATAGTCACAAGTCAAAAGGCAATCTGCCTTTTCACTCTACAATTGATTTTATGTGTGTCTAGTCAATTGTATCCAGCTGGCTTTCAAAGTATAGCCGACTGTAGGATGTTTTATAGGTATCTCATGTTCTTGTATCTTTTGAATATGCTTTTGTAACAATTGTAATAGAACATAGGGAAGGCAATATACTGCATTCTTGAAAACCAAATATTTGTGTTCTTTGTGTTCTGTCTCTTATATTACTTGTGTTCTTAGTGTCACTACTTGGTTAATCCAGTTTACTATTTGATCTAAGTTTAGTTTATCTCCTCTTTGTGTTGTTGTGTTGTAACTTATACCCTTAACGATCCTGCATTTGGTATCAGAGCTATCCAGGCTCTTGATATAAGATCTCACCATCATAAGATCCCTCACACACACAAATACTAAACTTTTCAAATGGCAGCCATTTCCAAGACTGATATGGAAACTGGAACCATGAACAAATCCCCAATGATCACTCTTGATGAGTTTGACACCTGGTGTTATGAATGGAAGGTTTCATCAGGTCTCTTGATTCAAGAATGTGGGAGTCTATTGAGAATGGACCTTTCATACCCAGCACACCTTCTGCTACTGGTGTTGGTATGATCCCCAAAGATGTGGCTAACTACTCTAATGAGGATAGGAAGAGAGTAGAGATAGACAGAAAAGCCATTCCCAAACTCTGTGTACAGAGGTTTCAAGAAGTGCAAAACAGCCAAGCAACTATGAGATGCACTGAAACTGATGTATGAGGGTGCTTCTGAAGCAAAGGAGAACAAGAAGGATATCCTGAAGCAGCAATTTGAAAACTTCACCTTCCATACAGGTGAGACCATGACTCAGTAGTACTTCAGGTATGTTCAGATTGTGGATACCCTAGTGGATGGAGGAGTTTCTCTTGAAAACAAAGATATTGTAAGGAAGTTCATGTCCTCACTTCCTAGGCAATGGACACACTACTGTGTGGTGATCAAGAGAACTGAAAATATTAAAATTCTTACTCTGACAGAGTTATATGGGATTCTCAGTGGCTATTAGATGGAGATGAACATGCAAGGTTCATCTGGAAACTCCAACAATCAGATGGGTTCAGCCCTACACGTGGTTGAAAGGGATAGCATAGAACCCAAACATCATCTCTTATGCTACCCTGAAAACTCACCTAAGGGTCCTTTCATCACCTTCCTAGAGACACCAAAGGAGAACTACACTCAAGGAAGCCCATTCCAAGAGACAAGTCTTCTCAAGCTTTTGTGTCTTCTGATGAAAGCTGTGGCAACTCTCTTTTCACTCTTGAAGACCTGGATTGTATCCATCTAGATTATCTGGAATATATGGAAATAGTCCAGCATATGGCTCTTCCACTTACAGAGCCAAGAAGTTCTACAAGAGGACTGGAAGAAAGTTTCCAAGCAATGCAACCAGTGGAAAGTTTGGACTGGACAAAGGCAAAGTCAAGTGTACAATTGTAACTTGATGGGCCACTTTGCCAGAGAGTGTAAGGCACCTAGAACAAACGGTGGCTTTGACTGGAGCTTTCAGGTGGAAGATGCTTCTCCAAACCAAACACTGATGGTAGATCATGATGAAGCTAAGGTATTAGAACATCTCTGTACTCCTGAATGCATTTCTAAAGTTAACAGGTACAGGTCCTATAACTTTGAACCGAGATCTGATGTTGAGTCTTAGACATTTTAAAATCTAATTTTAGAAAGTCTGAAAATGATTATAAGTTAAAATAGAGGACATAGAAAAACCATTTCAGTTCTAAAACATGAACAAATAGATTTTAGGACTCAAATTAATGATCTCATAACCAAGTAAACTGAGTGCCAGGCTGAGCTTGTGATCAGCAAAGCCAGGGCAGAAAACAGTATTCTTGAAAAGGAGACCTTCAAGAACATCATATCCTCATCCCTGCACAACAAAGTATGCTATCAAAACAGTAGGGACTGGGATCAAATGAGATAGCTCCTCCACACAATCTTGTCGGTAAGATCTCCTAGGTGTAGCACTTGTGAAGATGAGCTTCCTCTCATAGATCCTATGAGTGAGGAGGATGAAGAAGAGATAGTGAAGAATCCCTCTACAAAGAGTGAAGAGGAGGATTCCAAGAAGGGCCACTATCCTTCTGAGGAGAAAGTGAAGACTGTGATGACCAAGTCCATGAGAAAGAACTTGATCAGAAAGAGCAAAAGAAAGGCAAGGAAGGCTCAAGAGAACAAGGCTACTTTTGACTCTAAGCAGAAACAAGTTTTTGTTTATGCAGGGTTTAAAGTGGTAGGGACTGAAGACATCAACCAAAACTCTCTACTAAGAGTTCTGGTTCTTGTTCAACTCATCTCAGTAGCAAGAAGGAGACTGATCTGTTGTGTACCATTGCTGCACAGCCTGGACCATCAAACTCCAAGCGTAGTCGTCAGCCCAAGAGGACTGTCTCAGCATCTGCAAAGATGAAGGTGGAGAAGGGAAGTGACCAAAGACAATCTTACTCTCAAGACAAGGCTCTTGTGAAGAAGAAGATGAATTGTGTTATGTGTGACAGCACCACTCATATTGCAAGGGATTGTCCTTTCAATCCCAAAGGTACTGTCCATATAGCCAAAACAAAGGCTTCAAAGAGTTCTAAGAAGATTCAAGCTTCGGAAGGAAAATTAGTTTCCTTCGGAAGATCCAAATCTAACAAGAAGGGAAGTGGAAAATTCTCTTCGGAAGAATATTTGGTCTCGGAAGAAAGGAGTTCTTCCGAAGCACTGAAGTCTGCTACAGTGTTTGTAGAATCTTCCGAAGGTTCAATCATCAAAACTTCTAAAGTTACAAAAGCTTCTAAAGTTTTGAAGGTCAAGTCCAAGACTCCAAATGTGGTGTGGACGTCTAAGAAAGACCAAGTGACTGAGATTTCTCCATCAACAACAGCGCAAGATCCTCTTAGTACAACCATAGGATCTATTACTGTTGAATTACCTCTGCAAATGAGCCCAAGACAAGCAAGGGTTGGGTTTCCATATGTAACTAATCATTCTCTTTGTGCAGGGACAGCTGAAAAAGACAGAAATGTCTGGATCATAGACAGTGGCTGCTCTAGGCACATGACTGGCAATAGGTCACTACTCCAGAACTTTGAAAGGATTGATGGAGGACCAGTCGCTTTTGGAGGAGATGAAGGTGGTTACATTTTTGGAAGGGGCAAGGTTAGAAATGGTAAGCTCAGCATAGAAAAGGTAAACTTTGTTAAGGAGCTTGGATATAATCTTCTAAGTGTATCTCAATTTTGTGATCAGAGTCATAACATGCTCTATACTGAGCATGAGTGCATTGTTCTTAAGCCTCGTGTGGTCATTCCTCATGAGCATATCCTGCTTAGAGCCCCCAGGAAAGGAAACATGTACAAGATGGATTTGCAAGAAACCTCTCCCTCTGGAGAAGTTTTATGCTTTCTGTCTAAAACCAATAGTGATGAGTCTTTCCTATGGCATAAAAGAATGTGCCATGTAAACTTTAAGAACATGAATAAGTTAATTAAGCATGACTTGGTAACTGGAATGCCAAAGAAAGAGTTTACAAGTGATGACCACTGTGTTGCATGCCTGAAAGGAAGAAACATAAGGTATCTCACAAGCCTAAGGAAGAGAACTCCATCACTACACCCCTACACTTGTTACATATGGATCTCGTTGGCCCCACCAGTGTAATGAGTTTAGGAAGGACCTTATACTGTCTAGTGATCACAGATGACTTTACAAGATTCACTTGGGTTTCTTCCTTAGAACTAAGGATGAGACTCCTAAGATTCTAAAGAATTTCATCTTGAAGATTGAGAATCAATCTGATCACAAGGTCAAGATCATAAGATGTGATCAAGGAACCAAATTAAGAACCTATCCTTGATACATTCTGTGATGAAAAGGGTATTACAAGACAATTTAGTGCTCCCAAGACTCCTCAGCAAAATGGTGTTGCTGAGAGGAGAAACAGGACTCTGATTGAAGCGGCAAGAACCATGTTGTCTGACTCTAAACTGCCCATCACCTTCTGGGCAGAGGCAGTCAACACTGCCTGCTATGTCCAGAATAGAGTTTTAGTAGTTAAGATCATGGCAAAACTCCTTATGAACTTTGACACAAGAGGAGACCTTTCATTGGTTTTCTCAGGTCATTTGGATGTCCTTGCATGATCTTGAATACCAAAGATCAAATTGCCAAGTTTGCTGAGAAATCAGATGATGGACACTTTATTGGATACTCTTCCCAAGCTAAGGCTTATAGAGTGTACAATCTTAGAACTAGAATATGTTGAGGAGTCAGCCAATGTGACTTTCAATGAACACACACCTTGTATTACTGGTTCTGGTCCGAATTGGTTGTTTGATCTTGATTTGGTTACCAACTGTTTTAACAAATCTTGAGAGAATGTTTGAGGATCTGCAGAAATTTAAATACAGATGATCCTGATCCAAGATTTGAGCTAGGAAGATCTCAAGACACATATCTTCAGCTCCAGTTGGAACCACTTCTGCAAATGAGGTTTCTGTCAGCCCAACAATGACAAATTCAGCTGATACATCTGGTATGCCTTCAAATTCCAGCTCAGAGGCTCTACAACAAGATAAGAACACCTTAACTGTGGAAGACAACAATGGTGATGGTGACAGTGACCATGAATTTCTTGATGCCACTAACCACACCATGATGAGAACATCAATGATGTCACACACTGCTTGGATCAAGTTTCACTTGAAAAGGTGCTGATGTGGTGGGAGAAACATCTATGCCAGATCTAAATTTTTCAAATTTAGATCTTTCTCAACAACTTGCTGTGATCCCTCAGCTTAGGATCCACAAGTCTCACCCTACCACAAACATCATTAGAGATGTTGTCTCAGGGGTAAACACAAGAGGACAAACCATGAAGCAAATGTTTGTCTTCACTCTTGTTTTCTATCCCAGATAGAGCCAAAGAAAGTTGATGAAGCTCTAAAGGATGGAAATTGGGTTGAAGCTATGCAACAAGAGCTGCTTCAATTCAAAAGGCAAAAAGGTTGGAACCTTTGTCCTCTTCCTTCTGGGAAGACTACCATTGGAACCAAATGGGTGTTTAGGAACAAGAAAGATGATAGAGGCATCATCATCAAGAACAAAGCTAGACTGGTTGTTCAAGGATACACACAAGAAGAATGGATTGACTACACTGATGTCTTTGCTCCGGTGGCAAGATTAGAACCTGTTAGGATATTCCTGGCATTTGCTGCATCCAAGAAATTCAAGGTCTTTCAACTTGATGCGAAGTGTGCCTTCTTGTATGGAGTGATAGATGAAGAGGTTTATGTCAAACAACCACCTGGTTTGGTAGATACTGATCATCCTGATTATGTCTGCAAGCTTGACAAAGCTCTCTATGGGCTGCATCAAGCACCTAGGAAGTGGTATGAGACACTGTCTGAGTATCTCTGTAAAAATGGATACAGGAGGGGTACTATAGATGGAACTCTCTTCATCAAATGACAAGGAAAAGACATATTGCTAGTTCAAGTATATGTGGATGATCATCTTTGGTTCAACTAATCCAAAGCTCTGCAAAGGCTTTGAGAAGCTGATGAAAGATAGATTTGAAATGAGTGCCATGGGGGAACTCAATTTCTTCTGGGAATTCAAGTGAAGCAAGTTGAAGATGGCATCTCATCTAAGTCAGTCAAACTATGTTCAGGACATACTCAAGAGGTTTAATATGACTGACTGTAAGATTGCTAAGACACCCATAGCCAGAAACCACTCTCTTGGTCCTGATCTTGAGGGGAAGTGTGTAGATAAGCATTTATATATGGCTATGATTAGCTTTCTATGTATCTTACAGCTAGCAGGCCTCATATCATGTTTGCTACATGTATTTTGTGCAAGATATCAAGCCAACCCTAAGATGTCTCACCTTATCACTGTCAAGAGGATTCTAAGATACCTCAAAGGTGCATCAATGCTTGGCCTATGGTATCCCAAGAATTCTGACTTCAATCTGTATGCCTATACAGATACTGATTATGGTGGTTGCAACATGACTGCAAAGTCTACATCTGGGGGATGTCAATTTCTTGGTGGAAGGGTTGTCTCATGGCAATGCAAGAAACAATCCTGTGTCTCTGCATCAACTGCTGAAGCTTAATACATTGCTGCTGCAAGCTGTTGTGCTTAAGTGCTTTGGATTCAAAATCAGATGCTGGACTATGGGTTAAACCTCAAGGAGACTCCCATTCACATAGACAACAACAGTGCTATCTCAATCACAGAGAACCCTGTGCAGCACTCAAGGACAAAGCACATCAATATCAGGTATCATTTAATAAGAGATAACTATGAAAAGGGATTAATTAAACTAGTCAAGGTTCACATAGATGGACAATATGCTGATCTGTTTACAAAGGCTTTTGATGAACAGAGATTTAAATATCTTATATCAGCTATTGGGATGAGCAACCTTGAGTAGATCTTTGTTAAAACAAATTCTTATTATTTCTTTAAAATTTATGTGTGTCCTGAGTTGTCTAGTTCATCACTTTCATAAGCTCATGTTTTCTTTGGATGAAAAATTTCTTTTTGAAGACTTTCCTTAGATTTTTTAAAATTTCTGATACTTCGAAAGTTATGTTTTTAACTTCGGAAGTAAATCATGCCTTCAAAATAAATAATTGTCTATGAAATTTACCTTTGGAAGAGTTTTCAAATTTATCTTCACAAGCATAAATACTTGTCTCAGACACTTACTCATTTTCAAGGACCATTTACTTCCGAAGCAAAATTAACTCTTGGAAGCTTTGTTAGTTTATTCATAATGTACTCAAGTTTTAATTTTTCTTCCGAAGCAAAATTTTCAAACCTCTCAGCAAATTATTCCGAAGTCATTTTAGCTTCGGAAGCTTTTTAATTAAAACTTCCGAAGATAATTAACCTTCGGAAGCTTTTTGTTTTCCAAGAAAACTACTTTTGAGCAAAAAGTAAACTACTTTTTCAGAGGTGGGACCGATATCCGGATTTCAAAGTTTATCCTCCTTCATTAAACTTTATCTGAAATCCTTCTCACATATAAACCTAACGGTTTCCCCCCTGTTTCTATCATCTGTTCTTCCTCCAAACCTAAAACCCCAAATTTCTCTCTGAAATTTCTTTCTTTCTTCTTTTTTCATCCTTAAACTACTTTAAAATGGCCAACCTTGCTCACAGAAATGATCCCAACTTTACCATGCAGCTACACAGACAACACAATCAAGTTGCTCTGTTATGCTATGAGAAAGATCCTCATTTCTCAGAGGTTTGCCATTTCTTATCTTTGTCGAACTACTTCACCTCTGTAACCATTGATCCTCCTCTCTATGAGGATCAGTTGCTTGAATTCTAGAAGACCTGCCAAGAGGTCATTATGGATGGGGAGAAGGCACTGTCTGCCACAGTGCAGGGGAGAACAATCTTCATCACTCCGGCCATCATCAACCGACATCTTCAGCTGGATGATGAAGAAGGTGAGGTGTTCTTCCCAAAGGAAGCTATTAATTTGAGCAGATAGGGTATGAGGGAGATTTCTCTGTAAGACCTTCAGGAAAGGGAAGGTCTCATCCTAATAGAGATTCCTGCTCCATGTGGTCATCCACATCTTATCAAGCAAGCATGGTGGATGGGACCAAATTCCTGAAGATCTCTTCTTGATAGTCCATGGAATGGTTTAAGGGGTCAAGTTCAGGTACTCTAGTTTATTTATACAAATTTACTTGAAATCTAGACTCCTTAGAATATTACATGTTCCCTAGATATGTCCAGTACATTCTTAACTATGAACTGGGCTCACAGTTAAGGGAAACAGGTAACATTCTTAAATTGGGACAGATGAAGCCCGGCATCTTTAAAATACTGAGAAAGTCCACTGTTGGATTCTCTGGGGTAGAAACAGCCCTAGTCCTTAAAATGTTAGAGCGCATTGCTCAAGGTGACAACCTAGCAGCACAAGCTAGTGTTGAACCCACACCTGCTACTTCCCAACGACCCACACATGCTCAAATCTCCATCACCTACCAAAGAAAATCCAAACGAACCCCTGCTCAGATTATTCAGTCTGTGGAGGCCCCCATATACTCACCCGTACAGGAAGAAGTGAACACTGGAGCTCCCACTTCTCCTAAGGAGCAGACCACTCCCATCTTTTCAAGAATCAGTGCTGAGGTTCCTCATGCTCAGCCTGATGAGCTCATTAGCCCTACTGCCTTAAGCGATCACTCTGAGTCTCAACACTCAAGTGATCAAACTTTAGGGGACTGTTACCATCCCCAGCCTATAGATCTCAACCAACCCATTCCCAACCTTGAGTTCTATACTGATGAAGATATAGGTTTCAGTGAGTATAATTAAAATCTCTTCTTACCCTCTACTCAAAGAGAGAGGAGAACTCCTGAGTCTCCTACATCTATCCCACATTAGTCACCTACAACTGAGGTGGACACTCCTGAATCTGTTCAGGATGTCCATATGGAAGAGGCTCTCACTTCTGAAAGTGATTACATCATTAAGACCTTAACCATGGCAACTCAGCCCACTGACATCTCAACTGAGACTGCTAGTGACTAGAGGAAATCCGGTAGCCAAGAACTTAGAACTGGTCATGAGAGAAAGGACTCTGGTCCAATCTTCTCCACCCCCAGTGATTCTTCTGATGAAGATGAGGGGGATCTGAGACTAAAAGTGCAAAAACTGTCTAAAACATGCACTTACCTAGTCTCAAAGGTCAATCACCTTGAATCTCAGGTGACTACCTTACAAAACAGGATCAATGATCAGCAACTTGAGATTTCATATCTTAAGGAAAAACTAGATGGGAGACCCTTAAGGAGAGCTCAACCAGGAACACAAGAACCTACGGATGTGATTGACCTATCCTCCAGCTCACCTATGCAAGTGGGTGATGCTACCAAAAAGGGGGAGAAAGTCATTACAGCCACAGAACCTGGGAGTTCCTCTGAGAGAATGGACATTGAGGACTTACCATCCTCACTTGCAACTATGCATTCTCAGCAACCTCCTCTAGTTCACATTGATGTGGACTACATAGACTCCTTCATATAGAGTCTGTTTGAGGATGGGATACCAAGGGCCATGTCACCTTCACCATCCTTCAATCACATCATTGGGTGGAGGTATGACAACAACAGGAAGGCCCTCATCATCATAAGAGTTCAAGGACAGCAAGAAGTCTTTAATTTTCAGAACATGGACTACTATGATGGTCTGGATCTAGTCAACATGTCACTTGTCAACTCAAGCCAATCAAGACAAGCTGACAGATGGCTAAAAGAATCCAAGACAGGATCATTGCAGAGTTCAGCCTAAGAAGGAGACTAAGGCAATCAGGCAATGTCATTGATCAACTGGATGTTGAGGCAGACCCTAAGATTAGCTTCATAGGGGAAACCTTGACTGAAGGCCTAGTGACAGAACCTGAGAGCCCTGTCTCATCATCTCCAACTACTGCAGAGATCCATATTCCTTCTGAGACACCTGCTGGTGAAGGTGCTTCTCAACCTCTCTCTGGCCTAAGCTCAGATGCTGCAATGAGCAATGAAGGCCAAAGCTCTCTCCACCCTGAGTCACAAAGGTCTGAGAGTGACAAAGGGAAAAGAAAGATGACATCTAAGGAGATTGAGGAGGAGGAGAGAGAGAGAGGAAAAGGAGGCTATGGGGAGAAAGTTCCACTACTAAGTCTCCAAGACTCATGGTGTCTGCAATCAGGGCTGCCCCCACACCAGATACTCAGAATGATGAGTTAAGGGTAGTCAGGATCAACTATCTGCAGACTAAGAACTATGACATAGATAGTGTCATTTCTCTCCCCTTGGATGAATTGAATGAGCTGGTTGATCTGGAAAGGTCAAGAGAGAAGAAGGAGGCAGAAGATGCAGAACTCCTAGTACAAGTCAAAGAAGAGAGAAGAAGAAAAAGACTATACAAAGGTATGCCTACCCTCAAACAAGTTCCAGAAAGTCCTGAACAAGAGGATGTGGTTCAACAAGAACCTCAGGTAGATAAGGAAGAAGACAGAATAAAGATGATTAACAACTGAGTGCCACAGGCCTCTATCAGGAAAATGCACTCCTTCCCTTACATTATGACTATATTGAGTTTGAGTACTTAAAACAACTTGAGCTTGAGTTAGTCAAGGAAAGAAAAACAACAAAGAAGAAGCTGAGGGAACAAGCTGCAAAATCAAGAGCCATCATCCAAAAGAGCATGAAGAAGTCTGCTGATAGGCAGAGGATGATGAGCTTCTTGAAGCTGTATGGATTCTCCGAAAGGAGACTTGGACCCATGTCTCTATCCACTATGGATGAGCATATCAGGGTAATCAAGCAGAAGATTAAGAGTGGAGAGCTCACTGACTTACACTCCACTCAAAGTCAGGCCCCACCTGAAGTGGAGGTTAAGATTGAACAAACAGACACAACACAACCCAGATCTCCTGCTAATGCTTAGCAAGCTTCATCTTCTGATCCACAGCGGGTCAACCTCCCTCTCCATCTGAACCTGAGAGAGAGGAAGTCCTATCTGAGAAAGACAGTGAAGATCAATCTGGTGCTGTAGGCCAGTCTTCTCAGTTAAAATTTGGAAAGAGAAAGAAGAGGATGGCTTCCAAACCAAATTCTAAGAAGAAAAAGAAGCCTGCATCCCCTTCTGAACCTCAGGATGAATCAGAACAGCCTGAGGATGTGCAGCCAGAGGATGCTCAATCAACTCCAACCTCAGTAGCTCCTCTAGCATCAAGAAGACCCATCTTGTCTTTGACATACACCATAAATCCAGAAAGGTGGCATGTCATTAGAGATCAAGGCATTGAAGACATTTATAGATGGCAAGATATGTTTCAGTTGCCTCTGCATGACCTCTTTGACATGAGAAGACACTTTGACAGCCTGAAGGATCCTGATCATCATATGAAGAAAGGAATGGTGATCATCCTAATGAGGACTGTTAATATCTGAAGTTTTCTAAGTGTTTTGGTAGCATCAACCTAGGGGGAGTTTGTAGAGATTAATGAAGAGGCTGATGCAACCTAAACATCTTTAGTCTTTTATGCATGCTACACAAGTGCATTGAAGTAGGATGCTTCGGAAGTTTCACATGTGCAATAGAAATACTCTAAGTGTGAAATCTTCCGAAGCCAAGACCAACATCTTCCGAAGCCAAGACCAACATCTTCCGAAGCCAAAGATGAAGTCTTCCGAAGCCTCAGAGACAAAGTCTTCCGAAGCTTCAAGTTCATGAAGACAGATTTCTTTTTGAAGACTTTTAGTAACATGCTTTATCTGATGTACTGTTCCATAAAGCTGGACACCTTTCTGCTGCAACTCTGCAAGTCACCAACTAACATGGTTTGGTGAAAAGGTCCATGCTTTTGGTAACTCTACATTGAGATCTTGAGTCTGTAACTTTCTACTTTATGTACTTTATCCTTTTTGTAATAGATAAGGATGTGAGCTATGGCATGTCATAGTCACAAGTGAAAAGGCAATCTGCCTTTTGACTCTACAATTGATTTTGTGTGTGTCTAGTCAATTGTATCCAGCTGGCTTTCAAAGTATAGCTGGCTGTAGGATGTTGTATAAGTATCTCATGTTCTTGTATATTTCGAATATGCTTTTGTAACACTTGTAATAGAACATAGAGAAGGCAATATACTGCATTCTTGAAAACCAAATACTTGTGTTCTTTGTGTTCTGTCTCTTATATTACATGTGTACTTAGTGTCACTACATGGTTAATCCAGTTTACTGTTTGATATAAGTTTAGTTTATCTATTCTTTGTTTTGTTGTGTTGTAACTTATAGCCTTCAACGATCCTACGATGTCACTGATCAACATTATCCAAAGTACACTGACATGGAAGGCAATGTGGTACCCAATCTGGGTGACAACCTTGTTAGTGAAACCTTCGAGACTCTGGATAAAATGGAAGAAGCGTCGGATAAAAAAGAAGATACAGCCCAAGCAACAAATGCTGAAGTCAATACCAGAAAGGCTGAGTGGGCTGCTTGTTTTGATGACCTAAGAGCACAACGCAACGCTACAAATTCAATTGTCTACACCAAGCTGTATAAAGTCAAGAAACATCAAAAGGTGGCAGGCAGGATCACAACATGGGCACATTTTGAAGACCTCAACGTTTACGCTGTTAAACATGAGAAGGGAATTGCGTACTTCAGATTCCCACATGATCAGAAGACTCTTCCAGGTTTTGACCTTAACCAGTTAGCAAAGTTAAAATTGCTATACGCTGACCCTCGTAAGATGTCAGGCTGGTTTGAAGTAGTTCTAAAGAGGGAGAGAGTACCACACCAGATGGGTCAACTTCAAACCTCAACAACCTACTAGATACATCAGACGATCTGAGGTTGACACCATAACTGGCAAACAAAAAGTAGTGTTGAAGTGGAGTCCACCACGTACAATGTCAAAGATCCCACTACGTGAGATGCCACAGGACTTCACTCCACACTTCAAATGGTGGTACTGTGATTGGAGAACGGGAGAGGCCATGATAGTCATGAACAGAAATGGTACAATGGAAACCATAAGGGTGTTTGACCCAATGTGGCTCACCAACTTGTCAGCAAATGATGTTTATACATTATACAAGTGGCCACTATTCTATGACTCACGAGATATAGTACAAGCTTTTCAATTTCAAAATGTAATATGACTCTGTTTTGCTTTCGAGATAAATACAGGAGTCACCAAGAAGCTAAGTACATGAAGTTTGAGGAAATTATGAAAGATGTAACACAATAGAAAGATCTAGGTCCAAGGGGGAGTTTGTTCATACATATATGTACCTAGATCCTGATCTCAATGTAATATGTCTTGAATATTGGGTACTTAATGAAATGAGAATAATTGATTGTGATTTGTCTTGTTTAATATTTTATTAAGGAGTTGTTTAATGCATATTGACTTGATTATATAGGTTTGTGGTTGATTGAATTAATATAAATAAGATTATGATATTTAATACATTCAAACTTAACATCATGAAGTTATCATGCGAATGGCCCATGCTAATGGACCATACACATGAACAACTTCATGCGAATGACTCAGTCGCACGACTGAACCAGGAGACTGCATCACTCGTATGATTGTCACATAAGATTGGCTCAGTCGCACGACTGAACACTCAGTCGGGTGAATGGACCAACTGTATAACTCAATCGCACGACTGAACCATATTAATGGTTCAGTCGCCCGAATGAGCAACCCTAACCTATAAATACCACTTAATTCGTGGACAAACGGAATCATTGAATACACTTCGACTCCAGACGTACCCTAGCCATCCAGAAGCCTCTAGGTTCGTACTCCAAGTTCATAGAACGCTGTAGATCGATTCCTAATCGATTCATGATGTTAGATTAAATACATTATTGTGTCTACGTGCGTTCTCACTGATTGGATCGCCAATCAAATAGGATTCCGCACTATTTGGTTTGGTTTAACACATTAATCAGTTGGTGTTTCATTCAAATACCAAATCCTAAAAATTGGTATCAGAGCCGGTTACTGCTGGAATGATCTAACAATCATTCTAGCAACCCGAGCTCTTAATTTCTAGATCAAATTTCAGATCTTGACGTTAAACCCACTTTGCGTTCTTCGTGTTTTTCTCAGATTTGGTTACGTGTGTTGTTTCTATGTTAAAATCGAAATTGAAACCACATTCCTATCACCCTTACGAATCTGATGATGCCTACTTTGTTTCGGTTCATGTAAAATTCGTCAGATTAGGGTTTTGGGCAGCCCTGGCGGCTGCTGATCTGAAAATCTGCGTGCAGACCCATTCATGCGACTGGGCCATGCAAATGGACCATTCGTACGACTGGACCATGCTAATGGACCATTCATGCGACTGGACCAGTCGTATGCCCATCGCACGACTGGACCAGTCGTATGTTCAATGGCACGAGTGAGCCATCCTCATTGACTCATCCACATTTGTTCCAGACCAAAAAAAATAGTCTGGAACTGCTTCTTGCACAGATTTGAGGATGAGCAACGCATATTCACCCTGAGGTTCTTTTGTCAAATAAGTTTGATG
This sequence comes from Flaveria trinervia, assembly GCA_025506515.1. NCBI lineage: Eukaryota > Viridiplantae > Streptophyta > Magnoliopsida > Asterales > Asteraceae > Flaveria > Flaveria trinervia. Next base: position 41,412,734 of record CM046442.1, read on the forward strand.
TATACCCCATTATTCGTCGGACTTCCAGAATAGGTGAATGTTTTTGGAACACGAAAGAGAGAAGAGAAGATATCAGCAGTCGGTGCTGATTTGATGGGGTAGTCAGGAGCATCTGACTATTTAGGGGGAATCCATGTATAGAGAAATTGAAGACGTAATCAGAAAGTGATGATGTGAGCAGGTTTTTGATGATGAATCTATGTGCATGCTGATTTGTTTGATATTGTCAGCTATGGATTAGAACCTTCAACCTTTTGCCCAATACATCGTGTGAAGACACCAGGAGAGCACAATGTCTATATATTGGGATATGCTAAATGTGAGGGGGAATTTTTGCAGGTGGTTATGTTAATCAGGTTAGCTTTTGTGAAGATTGAAGCAATGGAAAACTATTTATGTCATTATTTGAAAAAATCAGTCATATGAGGAATCTTGCTGCTATGATGGTGTTCTGCAAAGTAAACGAAAGCTATTGCCCATAAATTCATTTTTAGGGATATGGTAGCAACCTGACGGATCGGCAACGTTGGTTAATATGGTTTTTAGTTTGATTCTATTGGAAACCAGAGCATAGATTGACTGAAGATTGTAAGAGGTGTTATCTACTATTCGCAAGCAACGTCCAAGGGGGAATTTTTCGAGCATATATAGTCATATATAGTGTGTCCGTCGCTTGTCGAATAGTCTAGGCTTAATGTAATACACTTGATATGTTGTAAACACATGAAACTGGGTCATTCGCAGGAGCATATGCGAATGAGACTCAGTCGTACGACTGGGCCATGCGAATGAGACTCGGCCGTGCAACTGAGAGGTGCGATCGGGGCATTCGTAAGACTGAACCATAAGAATGGTCCAGTTGTACGATTGAACCATACGCATGGTCCAGTCGTATGATTGAACCATACACATGGTCCAATCGCACGAATGGGCCAAGTCGCATCTAATATGGGCCAAGGCCTATATATACCAGTTTCAATGTGTAGAGAGATTAAGGGTTTTAGTGAGAGTGTGCCTGGGAGCCTAGGGTTGTCGGATGAGAGGGGAGATCATTCTCGATCTTCCCCTTTGTTGTACCAAAAGAACCAACGAGCCAGATCAGAAAAACCTTTAAGTCCCACAGACATCAAACAACTGAAGTGGTCTACAACAGCTGAAGACAAAGTCTGAAAACAAAGTCTGAAGACAACTATTGAAGACAAAGTCTGAAGACAACAGCTGAAGACAAAGTCTGAAGACAACTGCTGAAGACAAAGTCTAAAGACCAAGTTCTCATAAGTTGTCACAACAGCTGAAATAGTTCTCTTCAGTAGTTATGAGGGTTTACATTTCAGTAGTTTGTAATCCGTAGTTTTATATTATGTAAAACATCTAAAGTTCTTACACTTCAGATGTTATAACTTCAGTAGTCGTAATGTTAGCTTATACTTATCTTTTAGTGAAGGTGTCCTCAGTTGTTGTGGACATCTTCAGTAGTTTAGTTTACTTTCAGTTGTTTGTATAAATGAGTTAGATGTCACTATCAAGTGATGTCAGCTCATGTCACATTCCTTATAAAAGGAATGTTGACCTAATTTCCTTGGACGGGGATCTTGTGCATGAATGAAAACATTCTTTTTGCAGAAAACTTTCTCTCTCTATAACCGTTACTGTTTGATTGAATATTCCTATTATTCTTGCTATAATTTCGTCTAATTCGTGTGCTATTCCATTCCAAATCCTAATCTAATTGATCAAACTAGATCTCAATCCCTTCAAATGGTATCAGAGCCATTCAAATCGATTTCCGAACGTTCATCTTCCATTAATGGCGACCATGCAAATCAAACCACGACACAACTGTGTTGGCTACTTCACAAAATCAACCTTTTGGACTAAGTTTGATGATGCCATTGATCTGATGGTTGATTCCTGTATTGAACTGCTTTTCTTCTGAATCCAACCATCTATCCAGATACTCTTTGTCAATTCTGAACAAATGTCACTATCCATATTGGTGAGAATGATGTTGCGATCACTCTCCAGTCATTTGTAAACCAGAAGAAGGTGGTAATCACTCCTGCTATCATTAGACAAACGCTAGATCTGAATGATGCCAAGTTTGTCACCAAATACCCAAAAGGAACTATTGATCTTTTATTCATCAACCATGGATATGCGGGGGACCTAAGTGCTACAACCATTCTGAAGAAGCACTTCCATGATGCTGAACGCCTAATCTTCCACATGATCAATGTTTGCCTTGCCCCCAAAACCTCTTCATGGGATCAAATGTCATCTAGGTGGTAGCAAGTATTGTTTCTATCCTTGAATGCCAAAGCTTAAATTTTTCTAAAATTATATTTTTAGAATTAAAAGATCTGGCAATGAAACCTATGGCTAACAAATGGCTATTATATCCAAGGTTTCTTACGTCCATAATCATGAATCAGTTACAATCTGATGGTCCTGTTGGCCTTGGAGTCCCTGCTGTGGTAGTTTTGCCAGAGGTATACTCCAGGTACAATTCTGACCCACACCTCAAAGAGGCTGCCAAACTGCTAAAACCCAAGCAGAAGGTACCCACAGCCTCATCCTCCAGATCCAAAGTCCCCTCCATACCACATTCCAAACAAACCAAAAAGGCTACTCAGGGAGTTGAGTCCCCTGATGATGCCCCTGCAACATACAGGCAGGATGAAACTATGGGTACTAATCCCCCTGTAGTTTCCAGGACTCTACCAGCTGAAACCGCTCAGGTATCCTCTCAACAGGATCCTGATCGACCCAAAAATAGGGAAACCGCATTACTGGAATCTCTCTCACTTGAGAGGATTGCTATTGAAGAGCACCATTCACCCCAGGTGCAATCCTCTTCACACCTATCTCCCACTGAAGCCACCCCTACAAGCCCAACTATGGTTATTGCACAAGTGCTGACTCAACTACATTCCTCTACCCCTCCCCAGAAACCTATTACCACTAGGAAAACCTCAACAGTTGAGGGAGAGGATTATAATGTGGCTGATAACCCACAACACAGGGATTACATATTTCAATCTCCCTGCGTAGAGAGGAGATGAGAACATCTGGTGAGGCCGCCTCTTCTCCTGTTTCAGTACATGATCAGGATGAAGATGGTATCATCTCTAAGTCCTCACCAGAGGCAACTGCCAATGAAGGATATAATCTTGAGGCAGGAAGTCCCCAGTTCCAAGAAATAGGGGCACATGTGAATACTGATCTACACTCAGCACATGTTCATCCTGCTTTCATCAGGAGGTCAGATGATTCAGCGAAGAGTGATGATGACCTGGGCTTTTTCTTTGATGTTCTAGCCCACAACACAATTCTTGAGACTGAGGTATGCAGACTACAAGAACTACTTGCCAAAATGTCACCAGAATCAAGTCCATCTGCCCACATTCACCCACAGATGGCAGTTTCTCCTGAAACTATCCCAAACACTGAGCCAATCCCAACAAATTTGCCACCAGCCTCTGCTTCAGGCACCATTTCTCAGGGACAAAACCCCTCTGCGCTAATGGTTGCTGCCTTTAAATCATCCTTACCTCTCATCACTTCCATAATCAAAAACACTGTACATCAAGCCATTGATGAGAGGCTTTCCTCAAATCTTCAATCCTTAGTTGATGCTGCTGTTCTAAGAGATTTTTTGACATTCACACCCCTGAACCCAATGCAACCAAAAAGGGGGAGTCTAAGTCAGTGAAAGTAGACAAAAGAAAGAAAGCTGAAGAGGAAGAAGAAAAAGAGAAGAAAGAAAAGGAAATGATCACCTACAAGAGGAAGAAAAGCTCTGAAAAGACTGAAGGTGAGAAAAAGTTAGAAGAATTGATCAAAGAAGCTGATGAGCAACATAGTGGATCTATGGATAAGATTATTGATCAACTCTTCAGACAAGGATTTGACATTGCCAAACTTGACTCTGAAATCAGAAGGTTAGAGATTCAAGAGATTGATCAAAGATGGGCAAGTTGGAGTGAGAAAGAAAGGGAAAGGCTGGAAGCTATAGCAAGATTTATATCAAAACATCTAGGAAGATCAATCATTGAAGTAAAGTCATGGTCTAGAGACAGTATTTTGGAGACCAGAATCTGTTCTTCTAAAGTATTTAACAAAGGATTGATCATAGAAGCTCTTGATGAAGCTGGTGCTGGGAAAAGGACTGATATGGGAAAATTATCCAAAGCTTCTCTCACATCCAAGATGCTAGAGCAGCCTGCACAATCACCCAAACCAAAACAACCACCTCACAACCCTCAAAACCAACTCATTTACCCAATAAACCTTCTCAACCTACTACCAATGATGCACCTAAGAGGAAGAGAAGGATGTTGAGGATGGAAGAAGAAGAAGAAGATGATGAGGATGATAGTCTGCCAATCTCTACTGTTCTCAAAATAAAGATGCCTGAGCCAGGAAACCAACATCAATCACACCTGACTTCCAAAGGCAAATGGTAAAAGTCAAACTTGAAGAAGAAGAACAGCACAAACAACATGATGAGCAGCTGTTAAAGATGATTGATAAAGAGTTTCCCAAGTCTTCATCCATACAAGCTATGAAGAAACATGCTCAGAGGTTGTATGCTCTCAGATTTCCATTTCAATATCAGAAAGAGAGAGTGAGAATTTGGCCTGACCCCAGAGTAAGTGACAGAATTCACAAAAAGAAGATTCCAAGCAAATACAATGGCCAAGTAAAGAAGATTATAGATGCTGTGATAATGCTGGCCATTGTAGTGTCACCCTGGGAAATCCTTGTTGACTTCAAGAGAGCTTACAAGTCTAAGATGACTCCACAAACCTTACTAGAAAACAAAATGGTAAAAAAGGGGTTAATTTACAAGAAGTTTGAAGAAATAACAAGAAATGAGCTCTAGTTATTGCTTGAAGGCACTCATCCTGATGAGTTTGCATACAGAGAAATAACAACTATGGAGCTGAAAAATGGAAAGCATATTAAGTACTTATTTGAGTACTATGGGCCTGAGTTCTTCTTTGAAAGTGGAGCTGAAGAACTCACAATGGAAGAACAAGTTGTTTTCCTTGAGGCCTATGTCAGAGAGTCTTGCAGACTTATCATTGGGAAGTAGGTTTCGTGGATGGGATAACAACTCTATGTCCAATTCCCCAAGACAGAGTTCTCATTCATCCTTTGCCAATCAAACCTTCTGAAATCTCTTCCCTGGCCTGAGCTTATATTGAAGATTTTTGAGCTGATCTAGATAATGTTTATGCCAATAAGTGGGACCTCAATAATTTTAAAGGTTTTGGCTGCATTGGTTCAGGGGGAGTTTGTTGGACCAAAAGAACCAATGAGCCAGATCAGAAAAACCTTTAAGTCTCACAGACATCAAAACAACTAAAGTGGTCTACAACAGCTAAAGACAAAGTCTAAACACAATGTCTAAAGACAACTGCTGAAGACAAAGTCTGAAGGCAAAGTCTGAAGACAAAGTCTGAAGACAAAGTCTGAAGACAAAGTCTGAAGACAAAGTCTGAAGACAAATTCTGAAGACAAAGTCTGAAGACAACTGCTGAAGACAAAGTCTGAAGACCAAGTTCTGAGAAGTTGTCACAACAACTGAAGTAGTTCTCTTCAGTAGTTATGATGGTTTACATTTCAGGAGTTTGTAATCAGTAGTTTTATATTATGTAAAACATCTGAAGTTCTTACACTTCAGATGTTATCACTTCAGTAGTTGTAATGTTAGCTTATACTTAGCTTTTAGTGAAGGTGTCCTCAGTTGTTGTGGACATCTTCAGTAGTTTAGTTTACTTTCACTTGTTTGTATAAATCAGTTAGATGTCACCATCAAGTGACATCAGCTCATGTCACATTCCTTATAAAAGGAATGTTGACCTAATTTCCTTGGACGGGGAGCTTGTGCATGAATGAAAACGTTCTTTTTGCAGAAAACTTTCTCTCTCTATAACTGTTACTGTTTGATTGAATATTCGTATTATTCTTGCTATAATTTCGTCTAATTCGTGTGCTATTCTGCTGCAAATCCTAATCTAATTGATCAAACTAGATCTCGATCCCTTCACCCTTGCCAAGAGTCTTGATTCTTATGTTGTAACGAGCTTGTAATCGTTAGGCTTTATCAATGAAACCATTCAATTATAGTTCGTGTTATTGTTTGACTTTTAGTTTGTGCTGTTGTTTATCCTTCCGTCAAGAACGTGCTCCGATGTTTATCGATCCAGCCGACTTCACATATTTGCAACTTATTGCAGGGGTTCAAAAGAAGTAAGGACTTCCAAGAAAGGGGATGTAAGCCTCTACATGGGGAATGGGGCAAAGGTTCAAGTTGAAGGCCAATGGGACTATATCTTGAAGCTTCCAAATGGTTTCGAAGCAACTTTGAACAATATTTTGTACGCTCCTAGTTTGACTAGGAACATTATTTCTGTTGCCAAATTAAGACAATATGGTTATGTTTTAACATTTATTGAGAATGAAATTCATGTTTCTTTAAATGCCATGTTTTATTTTAAAGCTAATCGTGTTAATGGTATTTATGAATTGGATCGTGAAAACACATTATATGATAGCTCGTTGTACCAAACCACCACTAAGAAACTCAAATTGGATTTGAGTGATACCTATCTTTGGCATTGCCGTCTTGGTCATATAAACAAGAATCACATACAAACACTTCAAAAGAACCGTCTTCTAAAAGCAAATAAATATGATTCATTCGATGTATGTGAATCTTGTTTACAAGGTAAAATGACTAAGGCACCTTTTAGTGGCAAGTCCAAAAGGGCAAAAGATTTATTAGGCATCAAACATTCGGATGTATGCGGTCCTTTTAAGCCAATGAGTAGGTACCATGAAAGATACTTCATTAACTTTACCGACGACTATAGTCGATATGGTTATGTGTACTTGTTAAGACACAAAGATGAAGCTTTTGAAACATTCAAAGTCTTCCAAAATGAAGTAGAAAAACTCAACAAGAAAATAAAAATTCTCCACACCGATAGAGGAGGTGAATACCTAAGTGATGCTTTTATAGATCATCTTAAAGTTGTGGTATTGTCCCAAAACTATCTCCTCCTGGAATGCCACAACATAATGGTGTGTCCGAGAGGAGAAATCAAACTCTATTAGATATGGTTCGATCTATGATGGGTAGAAGCTCACTGCCTCTATCATTTTGGGGTTTCGCTTTGCTCTCTGCAGCCCGTATTTTGAATATGGCCCCAACCAAGAAAGTGGAAACGACACCTTTTGAAATATGGCATGGAAGGGTTCCATTACTATCGTATTTAAAGGTATGGGGTTGTGAGGCCTATGTTAAGAGTACCACCTCAAACAAGCTAAAACACCGTTCCACAAAGTGTATCTTCATTGGATATCCCACAGATTCTATAGGATATTATTTCTATGATCCATTGGAACAAAAGGAGTTTGTTGCCAAGAAGGCTGAGTTCTTAGAAGCTAAGTTCCTTATGGAAGGAACTAGCAGAAGAACTGTGGATCTTGAGGAGGATCAAGAATCACAAATCGATACACATTTGGTTGACACTAGCACTCATCATGAGGATGTTGAGAATGATCAGTGGTTGATCAATATACGCAGATCTGGTAGAATTAGTAATCCACCTAAAAGATATGGATTTTTCGTAGATGGATGCTATGTGGTAGATTCCGATGAACCAAACACCTATCATGATGCAATGTCCAATTTGGATTGTGACAAATGGCTTGAAGCCATGAACATAGAGATGCAATCCATGTATGACAACAAGTGTGGGACTTGGTTGAACCACCTCTTGGCCCCGAGATAGTTGGAAATAAGTGGGTTTTCAAGAAGAAAACTGATATGCATGGAAACTTGGATACTTATAAAGCTAGACTTGTAGCAAAAGGTTTCACTCAAACTCAAGGGGTTGATTATGGTGAGACCTTCTCACCGGTTGCAATGCTAAAGTCTATTATGATATTGTTTGCCATAGCTGCTCATTATGATTATTTGATTTGGCAAATGGATGTCAAAACCACTTTTCTGAATGGATATCTTGAGAAAGATGTCTATATGGTTCAGCCTGAAGGTTTTGTCAACTCAAAACATCCTAATAAAGTATGCAAGTTAAAGAAATCAATCTATGGATTGAAGTAAGCATCAAGGAGTTGGAATCACCGTTTTGATGAAGAAATAACCAAATTTGGGTTCATCAAAAAGCTGATGAAGCATGTGTATATAAGAAGGCTAGTGGGAGCACCACCATTTTCATAGTATTGTATGTCGATGACATCCTACTATTAGGAAATGACATTACAACCATGGAAGGTGTAAAAGCCTGGCTTGGAAGTTGTTTCTCTATTAAGGATCTTGGTGAAGCCGCCTATATTTTAGGAATAAGATCTATAGGTATAGATGAAGGCGGTTGATAGGTTTGAATCAAAGTGCGTACATTGATAAGATCTTGAAAAGGTTCCAGATGGAAAACTCTAATAAAGGTACCGTACCTATTCAAAGAGGAACAATATTGAGTAAGACTCAATGTCCAAACTCA